>VNKF01007431.1:0-12065 GCA_008044355.1 Drosophila lacteicornis
CCGTCCGTGTGAAACAACAGATCTCAGAGACTATAAGAGCTAGAGTTACCAAATTTGGTGACACCATTGGAATCTGTTGCACGCAGATCAAGTTTGTTTTAAAATTTGGCCACGCCCATTTCCGCCCTCAAAAATCATAAAAAACGTTAAATACGCTATACTCGTTTTTTTCGGGTAAAAGTTAATAAATACAAAAAATGAATAAAAAAGAGCGGTCGTTTCCTGAAAATTTCAGTGAAATCGGATGATAAACATGGGAGATATTAGCAATAAGGTTCCAATTTTAACACACCGCCCTAAGGGACTGCTGTTGCAAGCTGTAGCCGACAGGTGGCGCATTCGAGCCTTGGCCGTGCGATATAATGGCGCCAATGTATGTATGTACAATGTATGTATGTACAATTTTAATTTGCCTTTTAGTGTGAAGCGCAAACGTTTAGGTACCGGGTATCTCACAGTCGAGCAAAGTCGACTGTAGCTTTCTTACTTGTTTAAAGTAGTATTCAAATATATATAAAAATACTTAATTGGTTTTCAATTCCATTCAATAATATTTAAATTTACAAAAAACCTAAAATATTGACTTCTTCAATGTCACAGCTTATTTAGTGCGAGAACTTTAGGTAAATGTATTTCGTAAATTGTGATCCCTGAAAAACTTTTATTTTATGGAATCTTTTTGAACACAATATTAGCTATTTTCTTTTAATATTTAACATTATTTTGGGTACACTGAAAAAAAGTTGTTTTTTTTTCATTTTAGATGAATCAGCCGAATATTGAATTAATGGTATATTTACGGTTTAATACTATCAAAAATTAAAAATAGCAAAATTTGTGCCTGATTGGGATCAGTACGCTCCATATAATATTGCTCTTTAAATCTAAAACGACCCTTTCGGCCCAGTTTTTTGACGTTTTGAATCAATTTTTTTTCTCAAAAGTTAAAGATAACATGAGCTTATATATAATCCCTTCGATGAAGACGAGGTATCCAACGCCTAAAACAGCCTTGAAGGCCCAAACCTAGGAATTACCACCAGAATGCTCATCTGTAGGTATCAGGTGCATATGGTGTAGCTCTGTATACTGATCACGCCAAACATAAGACATTCAGAATATCAAAATGTGTTAAAGTTAGTCTCGTTTTTGCAAATACCTTCATTCCAGAAGGATATTGGGCAATTTTCGTGCTCCATGGCAAATTTAAATTGGCATAGATCAATTTTCTGCCTTATAAATGGCTTCTTTAAAGTTACTTGGCCATTAAAGTTTTTTGCCAGTTCATTCTTAATATATACTGCTTGTTTGATGCCGATATCTTCGGATTAAGTGTACTTTTATGGATAATTCGTGTGTCTTCATGCTCACTGAACAATAGCATATGGAGTATTTTTTTTTTATTTTTATTTTTTTTATATTACTAGGCCCTCAATATACCATTGAATCAATATTACGCTACGTTGTTTTATTTTGAAAATATTTAAGGACCATTTCCCGCTGTTTAATTGTTAAACAGGGGCTGATTCCTCTAAGATGAACAACACTTTTTTTCAGTGTATCAAAAAAAAAAGTTAAATATTAAAAAAATTAATTTGTTAGGGATCACAATTTACGAAATACATTTACCTAAAGTTCTTGCACGAAATAAGCTGTGACATTTAAGAAGTCAATATTTTAGGTTTTTTGTAAATTGAAATATTATTGAATGGAATTGAAAACCAATTAAGTATTTATATATATATATTAGAATACTACTTTAAAAAAGTGCATTAAAATTTGGTTGATATCTCATACAGGTTATGTGCAACACGACTTTAAAGTTTGGTTGAACCTTTGCACGAAATAAGCTGTGAGCCACTGTATATTCTCGGTTGGCACTAACTTATGATACCCTTGTACCCTATGGGTACCGGGTATAATAATAACGCAAAACGTTTATACTTTTTTTATCGGTGATAAATTCATAGTTGCCTGGCGAGCAAGTCCCAAAAAATTATGTTACATAGCTAAGCAACATGAACTTGATTGGATAAATAAATACAAGAAAAATATTTATAGATAGAAAAAAATATATATTCTTTCGATAATCATGCTATTTGTAGCCTTAAAGTTAGGTTATAACGTACTTATATGTTAACACAAGAAAATTTTAAGACAATAGTTTCCGAAAATGTTATTTATCAACAACATATATAATCTTTTAACAATTGTTAAACTGTATTGCCATTGGAAAGTTCAACATAATTTCGGAGTTAATTTAAAACCTGAGATTAAACATTAAACGAGGCAAAAACTTTTAAAAACCTTGTCCAGATAGGCAACAGATTTTGACTATTTTCAAGCTTATATAAAGTAGAATATATATACATACGAAATACATAATATTAGGTCTAACAAGTGAAACATATTAATTATATTAATTACTTAAAAAAATAGAAAATACCCTTAATTTAAGTTAATTAATTAATTAAGCATAAAAGCAATTTTCTGTACATATAACTATGAATATATATTTTTCCAGGCGAAATCGCTTTATAAATTGTCCAGATTTTTATATATACATATATGCAGTGAAGAATTTCAAGTACATTAGATGCAATCAATCATCGAATGGGGGGTGGGCAACAAATACTGTTCGACATTATTTATCCGTGCCAGATCCTGATTTTCCAGACTCCGAACTAGACTCGTGGCAGCAGTTTTTCCTCGTCGCCACCGCCGCCAGAAACATGCATACTCGTCGACTTCGGCATCATTTTGGAGGGGTCGTAGCTATACAGAAAGATGGAAGCCATGACAAAGCCGGCACCCAGGCTGAACTGAAGCGTGAGATTGAAGTTGAAGATGTAGATGGAGGCCACGCAAGAGATGATTATGGCCAGCGAGGTGGCGAAGCCCTTGAGGATGTTGTCAGCATACTTGACGACGACAGCAACGATTAAACCGCCACCGGCCTGCAGCAGCACCAGATACCAAACAAACAGGTCGTACCCATTGAAGAAGCCCTTGTCGTAGATCCTGCTCGCATCGTTCACGAAGCAGGTAAGCAGGCCAAAAGGAATGCTGAGCAGACTAAGCTGCACATTCCTCATCCACACGGAAATCTCGGCGCCCTTGAGGATTTTTTCAAAGTAAATCCCCGCAAAGCCGGATAGGAAGCAGGCACCCAAAGCCGCCCACAAGCCCAGCATCCTGTTCTGCTCCGGAGCTCCGGAGGTAGCGGCGGTTGCTGCAACCTCTGCTCCACTGACTGAGTTACTAGTGGGACTCTCCGTTTGAGCCAGCTGAACCAGGACAATACCCATCACTAGGAGCAAAAGGGCGCCCCACTGGGTCTTGAGCAGCTTGCGATGCAGTATCACCACCGCAAACATGGCCGTCGTGAGTATCTTTAGCTGGTAAGTCACTTGGTAGGTGGCCGCATCCAAATGGGAGGCAGAGACATATAGCAGGTTATTCTGGACGATGTAGACCAGCGATGGCACGCACACCTTTAGCGTGTCCACTGGGTTCGCAATGATGGTCTTATGCAGCGACCGAGCGAATTTCTGGGCATCCTTGCCTTCCTCGTTGAAAACCAGGAACAAGCATGTAATCAGCTTGGCGAACTCTGCCATCAGGACGGCTGCAAAATCACAAATATATGTACAAGCCATGGATGGGCACCGAATTTCAAGGTCAGAGTCCGACCACAGAAAGCCATGAGCCAGATAAAACAAGAGAGGAAGCTAACTTCGGCAAGTCGAAATTTATATACCCTTGCAGATAAAAACAAAAATAAATATTAAGAATACATATACATATACATATACATATGTATTTTATTTTAATCCAAAATCTTTAAAAACAACAAAAATCAGCTAGTTTGGCCCGATCGTTTCTATGGCTGCTGTAAGATATAGCGGTACGATTTGGATAAAACTTAAAACTTATAATTATAATAAAGGATTATATAATTAAATTAAAACTTCTGGTCAAAATATAATACCCTGCAAGGCTATAAAAATATGCTTGCAAAGCAATATCAAAACGGTAAACCGTCTGCGTCGGTGGTTAAGCTTAATAGGTAAAACTTAACTTTCAGCTTAAAAATCATTATACTCTTGCAGGGGGTATTATAATTTTGACCAGAAGTTTGCGACGTAGTGAAAGAGGCATCTCCAACCCCTATATGTCTGTAGGTTTCTACTCGAACTGAAATTTTCAGCATAGTCTTATTTCTCTTGCTAGCAGTAGAAATGATGGCGAAATTAATGTACACAAATTCTCTGATTTTGAACGTATCTCTATAAACCTCGAGAAATAGCAGTTTTTACGGTTTTAGAATTTCGGGTTTAATTTCATTAAGATCAGACAACTATTTACTCGTATATATGTAGCTGCTAAAGAAGCGATCGTTTCATTTACATATATGTGTGAAAATGTAAAATTCTACATGTAAATTTTATTTTTTCAATTCTACCAAAATTGATCGATGTACAATAATCTAATTGCAAACTGCAAGGGTATACAAGGGTATATAGCTACTTGTTTTATATTATTATCACGTCCCACGTGTTGCGGCCGAGCCCATGAAAACAGAACAGAAACAGAATTGACAAATATTTTTAGGAATTGTCGCAATTTTTGCCAAGATATAAGTTAACAATCGCAAGTGTAGCTAAAATCATACAATATGAAAAAAGAAAAATTGGCAACAATTTTCCCTTCTATGCTGGATAATTTACTTAAAACCTTCTCTTTTAAATTTGATCTTTCGACATAAGATACTTTCGCAAATCTGCGCCGAATAATTTTTTCTATTTCTATGAGTATATAAGTCAGAAAAAGGCAGATCGGACGATTATATCATATTGCTGCCATAGAAACGATCGGGGGAAAAAACAAGAACAAAATTATATCTTCGCAGTCTTTGACATATTTTTATCTACTTTGAGAATGACAATTTTTTATTAATTCAAAATTTCGGTTTTAAATTGTTGTTTTTAAGAATTTCGGATTAAAACTAAATAAACTATCTTTTAATTTTATTTGTATAATTATCTGCAAGGGACTATACACTTCGGCTTAGCGAAGTTAGCTTCCTGTCCTTTTTTGTATGAACCATTGATTTCTTTATCTGTCATTTTGTCGGCCAGCTAATGTGGGTACCACATGCGGAAGTGGCTGCCCTTATCAGCTTCCTCTCTAGCTCTTGCCGAATTCCAACTCCTTCGTCGGAGCCTCCATAGCTTTTACTAGTATTGCTTGCGTGTACAGGCCCACGTAAACGTAGTTTGCCACCTCCAACCTCTATCTTCACATCTTTGTACATACTACTCACCCGTTGAACTTAGGAAAATCTCGCCGGGTCGGGTGCGGGCATAGCGCATGCTGAGGCCCAGGACCGCATTCTGGAGCGTGAGGGTCAGTAGGCTGATGTACTTCAGCGTGCTGGTATTCACTGAACGATATAAAACGGGTGCGGGCAGCATTGTGTCAGTACAGCAGTTGTGGAGTGTTAGCGGCCAACTAAGCACATATAACTAATTTACTCACTGTGTATGTTCATTGTGCTCCAAATCGTGTTTTCCTTTTATTCCAATTCGAATTCCTGAGAGCAAGGCAAATAATAGAAGCCGGAGAGGGAAACAAAACATACGTTAACGCTCTCCCGAAAAGACGAATCTATCAGAAACACCTTTCCAGCTTCAGTCTTTGGCTGCACGTCCTTCAGTTCACGTGACGTCCCAGCGCTAGATGCTGGCTAATAAAGTCTCGGAACTTGTGCCCGATTTGTTGAAGTTGGCAAAGAAAAAGAAGACGACACGTAAACAACTGAGACCTCAAACTAGAGTCATATGAATTTTGTTGTTGTTAAGCCGGTCACTTCGATAGCCAAAAAAAACAAACAGGGATGGTACTTCTGCGTGTCTCTCAGTCGCAGAATCTCTAATATATACAATTATCATATAATTTATTTATATCTGGACTTGCATGTATTTTACACGGCTTTTCTTTGTAATTATATTTTAGTCTTATTTTTTAGTTAAATATAATGTAAATATTATTAAAAACGAAAGCTAGGCTTCACCCAACAATAACAAGTAAATAAACTACAGTTAAGGCCTCTTCTGCTAGAGTTGCATTTTCCAATTCTGCATTCTGCATTTTCCAATTCTGGGCTATATTCAGCAATTTTCCTGTTATAAGGTATAGGAATCTAGTAGTGACAAAAATATTCGTTTTCACGATGGTATCGATTGCCTATCGCAATCGATGTGATTTTGCCCAACTACCACCACTAGCCAGCTGATTTTTTAACAAATAAATTTGCGCCCGCTTCGGAACAAATTCATGATTTATCCTTCTTTCTCTCTCTTTTGTTAAACTTATTAGAAATTAATAAACATTAATAATAATTAGCGATCTGTGGATTAAACTTCTAGACGATCCAAGCTGATGTAGATGCTGCACTGGCGGCCACCGCCTCCTCCTACGTAGAGACGCTCCCTTTCCCTCCAGCTTCTCTCGTTTGTAACATTACATGGGCTTGACAATAGGCTTCATTAGCTTAAAAGCGGACAGCTTCAGATAGCCGAGCCCTGTGGGCAGAAGGGCGTTGGTGGGCAGCAGTGGCGTCGGCGGCGGTGTTCAGGGATACTATCACTTCTCCGAGTTCGCCTCTTCGACTTGTTCTAACGGAATTGGCGGAGCAGGCACAGGAGTCAGTTTGGTGGCGGGGGCAGATACTCGAACTTGCCATTCTCCGCCGAAGGCCGGACCTCCTCCACTTACTAATCCTTGGGTAGGGCCAGGTTATGTGAATTCGGGATCATAAGAGACTTACATAAGAAGAGAAGGGTCGGTGGCGTCTGCCTCCGAGTTGTGAGAATCTGCGGATTCAGGCTAAAAGATTCCAGTGGTCTGCAGTGGTTCCTGCAAGTCTTAAGTCTCAAGTCGAGCGGCTGGCTGGCGGAACCACGTAAAATCTTTATTGTTACTTAGCCGCAAATCAAAAATAAAGTCCAGCTCTTTAATTTTTAATCTTAGTTAACATTGGATTGAATTTTGAATTGAATTTAATTTTCCGCCAAATCAGAACCAAAACCAAAAACATCTGTTTCCCCTAAAGAGAATGCAAAATGCAGCATTTTCCTAGTATAAACGCTTTTTCTGAATATCGTGATTCTCTTGCGATAGTTGAAATGCATCGTAGTGACACTTTATCAGCGGTTTTCATTCGATGCCTTGTCTGCTCATCCCTATTAGGCCAGCTCACATTTATCGATAACAATTGGTGTGGTTTGTATATTTACAACTAGTTAATAGTAAGTTCCGAGGCGAATTGTGAAACATACTGAAGAGCGCAATGCATGAACAACCACTGAAAGAAGTCACCCAGCTAATTCACGCCATCAAAGTGGGGTATGGTCATCCGTTGAGGGAACTAGTTGGGCTGCAGGGCTCTAAAGCAACTAATCTCTTGCAGGTTAGTGGAGGGATCCTACAGCATTACCAACAAGACGCTGGACATATTCAAGTACATCATTATGAGCAAGAGCTGGCAAAGTGCTGAGTGAGTAGATGCTGCATGTTCAATGTCCTCATCCTATTCGATAGAGATTATAAAGGAGCTGATAGAGGAAGTTCTTGTTAGAGGACAGAAATCATATGATTTTAGTTTAGCTCTATCTTTCGCCCGCTTGAGACTGCTAGCCTTTCGAAAAGGTATTTGCATTTGTGTCTTGCGTCGCCCATCTATTTCTCGCTCCCTCTTGCATGCCTTGCCACCGTACCAGCAAAGCAACTAGAACCCCTTGTAATCTCAGTTCAGTAACGAATGGAGGAGTTTTATTTAACTGGACTCTGAGAGCTTCGCACTATTTCTCCCCAATTAAACAATTAAAAAACAAACACCCGGTTCTGTTTCGAGAGAGACCGCTCTTTTAATGTGGTTTCGTTTATTAAAATATTATGTGGGTTAAGAATAATCAACGAATTATTTTAGGTAATGCAGCTTGAACTGTCTTGTATAGAACTAATGATTGTGTTCAAAACTTTTGCCTTGCCTCGAGGTTCGCTAAGTTCCTTAAGGAGGCGAGCTTAGGTTTTTGAAGATAATACCACTAAAAAGCTACCTGTTTAGCAGTAAAAAATTTTAAGATTAAACTTCGTATTCGTAGGTTTATCTCCATAGCAAAGCATAAGCACCTTTTAATTTTCCAGTGCCCTTATGCAAATAGTCCGCGCCCAGTGTCGGATTCTGCAAACAGCTCTGCCACAGGAGACTGTATCCTCGAACATAGCCAGACGAATCCTCAAGCTAACCCGCGAGGAGTTTGACTTGCTCCATGCAAAAGTCCAGCATTTTGCCGACGACTCCCAGGCCTCGCTCTCGCTGCACAAACTGGTGACCCAGACTAGCGAGAACAACGTAAGTGTAGACTACTCGGTGCCGCAGCAGGGCTTAAGGGAAGCACTGCTGGATCAGCTGCAAGAGGTGGAGACAGAACTGGAGACCAGCTCGGAAAACATCTGCGTGCAGGCCGAGGAGCATATCCATTCGTCGGAGATTATCCTGACATTAGGCCACTCGCGCAGCGTAGAAAATTTCTTAAAGCGAGCAATTAAGATGCGGCAATTTCTTACCATTATCGTGGCCGAGTGTGCACCAGCCTGTCGGGTGAGTATAAAATTCCAAAGGGGAATACGGGAATCCAACTGATAAGTGGCCTTTTTGGTAATTTCTATTATTGTTTAGGGTCACAATTTGGCCGCCAGCTTGGCGAGTGAGAAAAACGTGGAGATAATTGTAATCCCGGATGCGGCAATCTTTGCGATGATGTCTCGCGTCAACAAGGTAATCATCGGGACACACAGTGTCCTTGCCAACGGTGGACTGCGGGCAGCCTGTGGTGCGTACACGGTAGCACTAGCTGCCAAGCACTACTCCGTGCCGGTGATCGTGCTGGCACCCATGTACAAACTGTCTCCGCTGCACCTGTGCGAGCAGGATGCCTTCAATATGGTGGGCTGTGCTGAAGATGTCATATCTTACGATTCCATACCCGCCCGAGAGGCCAAGGTCTATAGTCCTATGTTCGACTATGTGCCACCGGAATTGATTACGCTGTTTATATCCAACACGTGCGTATTTTTATTTTTATATTTTTGCCATTCATTGTGTTTTATTGTACTGTAACTCCGAATATGTATTTTTATCCTGTAGCGGTGGCCACGCCCCCTCGTATGTGTACCGCCTGCTCACGGAACTGTATCATCCCGAGGATCTGGAGATTTGAAATCGCTCACTTTTCCTATTCGTTTCCTATTACATCAATTGACAAACAAAGTAAAAACAGTTACTCAATAAATCAAAAGTATCAGTGGCCCTTATTCGGTTTTCACCTTTACAGATCCGTAAAACCTTGCAAACATAACCGAAAAACCTATTCCCGATTGCTTCCTGTCCGAATAAAACATGAATCTCTCAGCTGAACTTTTCTTGCCACGCGCTTTCAATATAGATCAAACAAAAACACCGCTTAACGAGGTGAGATAAAAGTGACGAATAACAACTTAAACTTTAAACGTGCCGTTTTTGTTAGTGCCGTTAACAAAAATACATTACAAACCATTGCGAGTGTTAATTAGTATACCTCAATACCATGTCCAGAGGTCGGTTCTATATGACATAGCTATTATTAAAAACTCCACCACATAGTAAAGACCCCTGATCTTAGCTGAACGCCGGCAATCCTCACAAAATTTGGTACCTCGTTAAGAGGTTTTTATTTATATAAGTTTCTATATACCAAAATTTGAGCAATCTTAAGGGCTATAACATCTCAAGTGAATATCAAAATCGTTAAAACCGTTTTTAAACAAATTTTTAAAATTAAAAAAAAAAATCATTAAAAAATATAAACTTTTAATTATATTTACCAAAATTGTGTCAAGGCAAAGTGATAATCATTTAAAAATAACTATCCAACGACATGTAGAATGTTTAAAGATACGGTTAGTCGTTTAGATGTTATGGGCACGGGCAATCTAGCTTTTTACCTGTTTTCCCGCCAAACTAGTGGGAACATAAAAAAATGTTAGACCAAACGTTGTTCAGTTCAAGCTGTTTAATAAAAAATGTTATTCCAGGACTCTAAAAAGAAGAAATAGACAGACAAATACGGGACAAACGTTTTCATTTCCAAAAGACCTTTTAAGTCTTGTTTATAGAATATCTTTCAAGTGGAATGTCAGATTTTTGCTCCACCGGCCCCAACAGCTTCAGTTTTCATAATTTTCAGTTTCGCACTTTCACTCCTACTTCTCCTGAACTAAACCGCTTTTAAACAAGTGGGAAAGCTACAGTCGAGTGTGACCGACTGTGAGATACTCGGTACCCAAAGCATTGTGGGTGAAATTAAAAAGCACATGAACATGGAAAGAAGAAAATGTTGACAAATAAAGACAAATGTTGCTAGAAACATGTTGAGCAACACCTAAAAAAGACAAATGTTGATAGGGACATGTTGAGCAACACGCACTGGCACTCTCAACATCTCTCTCTTTCTCAACAAGAAGAAAAGCATACACGGAAACTTTATTGTTAAATAACTTCCATGTTTATCATCCGATTTTACTCATATTTTCAAAACACGTCCGCGAAGGCCTACTTATTTATTTTATCTATTTACTGTAAGCCGAGAATTACGACTTTATGATTTTCGGGGACGGAAGTGGGCGTGGCCAAATTTAAAAACAAACTTGATCTGCGTGCATTCAAGATTTCAATGATGTCACCAAATTTGGAAACTAGCTCTTATAGTCTCGGAGATCTGTTGTTTCACACGGACAAGCAGACAGACAGACGGACATGGCTAAATCGGCTGGTGACGCTGACTAAGAATATGTATACTTTAAGGGTCGGAGATTTCTCCTTCTGACTGTTACATACATTCTCGGTTGGCACTAACTTATAATACCCTTGTACCCTATGGGTACCGGGTATAAAAATCTTAGGTTGCAGTTTCAAAGAGCTTTACAATACATTTCGATTATGATAAATGGTTCGGATCGGACTATCGTAGAATATTTTCAATTTCATGGCTTTATATAGTCACTACGTGAACTGCCGTCCATAGAGATTTTACATACACACATTAAACGAAAGGTATTGAGACGTAAATTGAAGATATCTCTCGATCTTTTGATCGAGATGTTTTTTACTTTTTTATTAAAAATCAAAAATAACAGTTTAAAACGATTAAAAAAATAAATATTGCATATACAAATTTATCCTATTTCTTCTCATAACTGTTTGCGATCCCTGCTTTTAGCTTAACACAATATTTTTTTCATAATTTCATTCCTGATGTACCTGATACTTTTTAATTTGTAAATTTCTTCTATAGTGATGTTATCTGGAAAAAAAAACGTATAGTTGTAAGAAAGTCTAAGAAAGTCACACACAATCCAAATTCTTTCTTCTCTCTCTATGCACCGAACTGGCATATTGTCTTTACAAACAATATAGACAACATTTTCAAAGTTCTTAGAAAGCTGAAATACGACTAATATAAATCAAATAAAAACTCCTCTTAACGAGGTGAGATTAAAGTGACGATAGCACATTCAACTCCAAAAATTTCTGATACCAAATTTTATGAGGATTAATAGTTATTTAAACAAAAATATTTAAAAAGTTTTTAATTAGTTTCAAAATCGGCACGCTGCCTGTTTTGCCTTTTTTAATTTTTCAGCTAAGTGCCGATTTTGAAACTAATTAAAAACTTTTTAAATATTTTTGTTTAAATAACTATTAATCGTCACATAATTTGGTATCAGAAATTTTTGGAGTTGAATGTGCCATCGTCACTTTAATCTCACCTCGTTAAGAGGTGTTTTTATTTTATATCAGAAGTTTTTTAAATTACATATGTATGTACATACATAGGTCTTCCATTGTTGTTATAAGTTTTTGTTTGAAACTCAAATGGGAAAAATTAACAAAAAAAAATGCATATACGAAGTTAGCTTTATGGGATCATTGCTACTAATTTTGATGAGAAAGCGAATTT
>VNKF01007449.1:0-68738 GCA_008044355.1 Drosophila lacteicornis
AAATGACTTCTTTTTATTCCCTCACATCAAGAAGAAAATGCGTGGTCAACGATTTTCGTCGCCAGAAGATGCTGTTGAAGCATTCAAAAACCATGTTTTTGAGGTGTGTCAATCAGAGTGGAAAAAGTGCTTCGAAAATTGGTTTGAGCGCATGCAAAAGTGTGTAAATCTTGATGGAGAATATTTTGAAAAACAATAAAACTATTTTCCTTAATAAATATTCGTATTTTCATTATTAGGCCAGAAATATATGTAGCAGCCCACGTACATATTTTTCAAAAAGATATGGAAGGAATTTTTCCGAAATTAAAACATTCTGAAATAAATAATGTTATCTTAAAGCAAAAATTACATACCTTAAAGTATATTATTTTCCTCTTAAGTAAATATTTTATTTTTGTAAATACGCATCTACTGTACAAATTAATAAACATTTTAGGCTTTTACAAAAAGAAATTCCCTATTATAGATAGTTTCTGCAGCTTGTAGATTACAACTTTATATTTTATATAAAGTGTATTCTTTTATATCACTTTTAAACCTAAAACTTATACTCAACTTCCATTAAAAGCTAGAAAAATCTATAATAAGCTTTCCAGTTACATATATTTTCCTGAGTGTCACTGCTGTTCATCATCATCGTCATCGAGCTCATCTTTGGGCCTTTGACAGCTGTTGTTATGGCCGTCATCCGGATGTGTGTCCCCGTTCAGATCCCCCCATGCTCCCATTCCCGCTCCCAGTCCCGTCGCCGCTCAAAAGAAGCAGCGACATGTACTTGGCTTGTACTCGCCATGCCTGATTATTGTTATTAACCAGTATAGATACTCCAGATATCCGAACACGGGACTAAGCCCGGCCTGGGATGTTTGGCTCGCAGCGCTTTGCTAATCTCCCATCAGAATCGATTCCCTTCGCCCGGGAAGGTGGGTCCTCTGGAGCACCTTCTCCGCCTCACCTGCTCCGCCGCACTTGGATCCTCGCCAATCGATCTTCGCTTCTGATGGCTTCAATAACTTTCGGCACCCCGAGAGCATATCGAAATTGAGGCAAATTGCTCCGTCGGCTATGCAAATGGTTACTCCGTTTTAATCGCAGGAGTTAACTGATTGAAATACCTGCATATTGGGTGGATTTAAGCCATGTACTTTGGCTATTAACTAGCAAAAGGGGTAATCATAATGAATTACAAAGAGTTTGGGAGTTTAACTTCCTTTTCTTATTGATTTAAGTTAATATATCTTTTGGTAGTTCATTTGAAGAAAGATTGACTATTTGTTAAACACATATAAAATTATGGATATGGAAATAAGAATATAATTTAGGAGTTTAACTTCCATTTATAATTGCTTTAAGTTAATATATCTTTTGGTAATTAACTTGAAGAAAGATTAACTATTTGTTAAACACATATAAAATGAAGACTGAATCTAAATATAATACCAGACAGAAATTGCACTTATTTTTTAATATTAAATCCCGCTTTAGAGAAGAATAATATTAGCGACATAATAAGAAGTAAATTATATTTTTATTTCCGTATCCACTTGAACTCTATTGCATTTTTATGATAATTTCGAAATTATTAAAATGTCTGAATAATCACCGAACTAATACCAAATAAAACTGCAGCTCTACTTTAAAATATTTTCAGAGCCAAGTTTGATAGTTTCTGATCAGCTTAAGTTTAAAATGAAATAAATAAGCCCTTCTTGACTTAAGAAACTCTGGATTTCCATCTGTTCCAATCATTTGTATTATTAATGGCTCGAAAACATCAGTAAATAAGATTACGTTTCCAGTTATATTAATATTTTAAACTCTCAATTGGTCAAGATAAGCACAAATTTATTTGCAAATTAATAAAAACATTTACAAACGCGTTGCACTTTATTTTTTTTACTTTTTAAGGCTTGGGGCAGGGCGAAATTGCGGAATTCCACTGGAGAATATTTTTGGGGGCTTTCTCATCGAGTTAATCGGGGAGAACAACGGCGCAAATGACCGAAGATTGATCTCTGGTCCTGCGACAGCTGCCCCTTGCACTTGATTGGTTGCCTGCATCTGCGTTCGTGCCTCTCGGGGATCGGATGCGAAGCGCTGTGATGGGTTGGGTTGCGACGGCCGATTCTCCTCGCCCCCTGGTCCTCCCGTGTATATACATATGTATATAGTGCTATATGTGCTCAGGGAGCCTCGGAAGTGCCGCCCCTTTCATGCACCGCTCAGAGTGCAATTTCGCTCATCATCTTAATTTTATTATCGACATAAATATCAAACGAAAATTGTGGCATATAAAATGCGATACAAATCTGTTACAAGCTGCTGCCACTCCGCCGGCTCTGGCATAGTATAGTTCGCTACACCTGAGAGGCTGCATCTCGGAGCCAGAGCCAGAGCCAGAGCTGGAGCCGGAGATGGAGCTGCCCTGTGAAGGACATTATGGAAATGATGTCCGCGGGCGCTTGACGGCCATTACTCAGCTGCCGCTGCCGCTGCCTCCGCCGAGGAGTCCTCTGCCGCTGCAACGCCCAATTGATCAACGCCGGAAGATAGCTGAGAGGAAGATGAGACCCAGAGCAGATCCAGAGCATTCCAGCTGTCCAACTATCCGCGGATTGGAGTATATTTCATGTATGACACGGGGCGAATTCAATTGCGTGGAGCTTTGCGAGCTCTGCGCCGAGAATCGGACTCCGAATAGTTGGCATCGCCGTCTCACATGTGCCACGCCTATTTCTTACACTATCAGTCATAAAAATGCGAAATTTATGCAATTGTTGCAAATGCCAAGTGGCCCGGCCCGCACGCCCCACCGCATGGCGTGCAGCGATCCGAGACCCAAGCAGGAGTTGGAGCATGAGATGGAGCTAGCGATGGCGCTGGAGAGTGGGGACTAGATCACGGACCCCAGAGAATCTATTCGCACACCCACCGAGCGAGGTGATCTGCTAGGCACACACCTTTCCAACGGGCACTGGCAGAAAAAGTTCTATGGACTCAGGAAGATTGGGATCTACAAAGAGCTCAAAATAAATCCTACTTCACCTATTTCAAATCGGCAATAGCTAAGCTTAGATATAAGGTATGCTTTATTTACAAGTATATTTAATATTGGCCATAATGGCAAGCATATTTAAACATACATTTCTAATAGATCTCAAGCCCGCAAGAAGCTTAATCTATCTTAGTAAATTGATATTACTGCTTAACTTAATTGCTTAACTAAATTACTTGAAAAAATCAAAAAATCTTAAACTTTTACTATAATCCTTGTTCCAAGAAATGCACTTTAAAAAGGTTTTTGAATACAAAACCTTAGGTAAATAGTTCTTGATACTTCTATCCAAAACACTGGTTGACAGGCAATATATGGGCATGTTGAAATTACATTCCTGTGACTAAGAAATAAAACAATGGGGCTAGATATGACACAAGACTACCTAACACTTCTTGTAATAGAGGATAAAAATAGCAATAGCTTAACAAAATATCGATTTAATTTCAAAAATGAGATTTATCCACAAATTTAAAATTTAACAACACTAGTGCTTTATTTTTCGGGATTGCGTCGACAAAGGCCGAGCAGAGAAATTTGCTGACACCGCGAATCAGGGCTGTGGGCACCTCTGATTAAAATAAGTAAATAAATTAAGTAAATAAAAATGCTCCTTGAAAAGGTTTATGAATTCAAACGCTTCGTTAAATTTGAAATACAATAAAGAGTTTTTAAAAATATATTTATTATTCAGAAGGGGTTACTTAGATAAGTCTCAGTATTATTTATATGTCATTTCTTCTTTCCGAAGAATTGGGTTCTATCATAAAACACCAAATGACATATAAATAATACTGAGACTTATCTAAGTAACCCCTTCTTAATAATAAATATATTTTTAACAACTCTTTATTGTATTTCAAATAAAAAACAAATTTAAAAAAAAATATCTGTTTGGTTTAATAATTATTTATTTGAAGACTTTTGATATTCTAGTAAAAAGTACTTCTTGCTTATATATGATTTCGCTTTTAATTTCTAAGACTCAAGGCTTCATTTGAGCTAACAGGTGAACTGCAATTTTATAAACTGAACATATTAAACAATTACTAGACCCTTTCTATCAAAATTTTCAAAACTTTCCAATTCCCATTCCAACGCCTAAGTGCACTTTTTCGAGGTGTACTTGGAGCAGCTCGCCATGGCTCCCGCCCGATGAGATGGGCTTTGATATCGACGTCTCTGCGCATGCATTTGCCGCGTAAATTGGTCCACGCCCCCTGCCTATCCCGATCCCATTCCCCGTTCCCCGTCCCCCGTCTGCATCCCCCTGCCCCGGCGGGCAATAAACATCCATTTAACAGCGAGTTTCGGGTTAAGTTCGTCCGAAAAACGTCGGCGAACAAATTGATTTGGTTGTGTCGCCACCGCCGCCCCGTGTGCTATGTGCTGGGTGCTGGGTGCTGTTATATGTGGTGTGTCGTGTGTGGCAATCGTAGATTTGATTCCCGATCCAGGCGAGAGCCGCCTGGCCGCCTGGTAAACGGTTATTTATGCAATAGTAATTGTTAGACCCGGCTGGCTTATCGGATGACACGAGTGTGCATTGGAAATGCGTCCGACGACGAATAAATAAAATTGTTGCGACTGGGTCCAGGTCCCCCGACACGCAAATGGAGGAGCCTGTGTCCCCCTAGGATAGGAGAAGGGGGATCCGAGCCAAGGACGGGGCGAAAACAAACAGCAAATTGACATAACCAGATTGACAAGTTAAAGCTCGTCACTGGCATGCCTCTCCCGGTCCCGGTCCCGGTCCTGGTCCTGGTCTCCAGCTCCATCTCCGTCCGCAGCCCATCCTCAGCTCCACCTCTTCGGCTGCATCGCGTCGTCGTCATCATCAGTCAACCAATTTGTTTCGATGAATGACTGAATGAATTTGTTCACCCCTTGGTCATCTTGATAGTTAGGACCAGCCCAGCCGCGCCAGCAGCGGCAACAGGTTCTTCTTCAGTTCGAGGCAAGATGGGCAGGCGGAGAGAGGGAGCCGGGCAGCAGGAGCGGCGGAAGGAGGTGGACGAGGAAGAGGCGGAATCGCAGGCACTTTGCATAGAAGCGTTTGGCAGACTTCGCGATTGTGATCAGCGTTCAATCGAACCTTAAGTGCAGTGAGCGAAAATAGGGCAGATTAAAATTGTATTATTGATGTATTATTTTATTATTCAAATAAAATGTTTAAAGAAAACATCTTGGAAACACTTTATTTTGAATTTATTTTCAAGCTCATTTATAGAATTAGGTGAATAAAATTCTCTAAATTAGAATGTGCTAGAGAAAGTATTCTTATTCTGTTTAATCAATACTAATAAATGTTTAATTCGTTAATATACTTAATTAATAAATATAATATACAGTTATTTACATTCTCAGATATATACATTATATGACATTTAGCTTTAGCTACGTTACGTTATCGATTTACGGCCTAGAAGGCTTCGCAGTAACAGCAGAAATGTATATTTTGATCATATCATCTACAAAAAAATGTATTAATTGTAAGGATCTTTGGGTATTTTTGTCATAAAGTTGCGTTTTGATGTACACCCATTCCTCACTATACGGCCACATTTTTTTCGTCATAAAGACTCTCTTCAATTAGGGCTTTAATTTACGGCCTAATATTATAATGGCAAAAAAACTTTTTTCGATGCCGAAAATAATATTGTATTAAATTTACGGCTTTTCGCTTTGTGGCCAAGTTTCGTGGAATGAAAAGAAAGTCGTAAAGCCAGGTGTGGGTACAATTTTTGTATATTAATTTTATTTACAATTTACAACTAACAACATATTCCAAGTATTGAAGGTAAGTCCCAATTATAAGTTTACTTTAATATATATAAAATAAAATAAGATCTGAAAATAAAATTGATCTGAAAACTAAAAAGATCTTTATAGGTTCTAGGATTTCAGAATTGTATTTACCTCCAAATATATTATTTTTATTAAACTTACTCAATTAAAACCAAAGCTATTCTAATGATTACTAAGATATTAAGAAAAAAAAAAGGATTTAAAAGGCGTTTTATTTATGGAAATTCTACTAGGGTTGTCTCAAAGAAAAATTGATCAATTATTATATATTATTTTGTTTATAATGGCTTTCTAGATGTTTATTCAAAATTATTGGGGGAACTATCTTTTTAAATTCAAAACTTGAATAAAAAATGTAAATAAAAAGCTCTTAGAAAATGGTAAAAAATTTATGGTTGGCTGATGGAACCTATGGAGTAATAAATTATATATTCTGGACTCTGATGACAATTTTCCGGCAGTGTGCACGCTCTGAACCGCTGAAGGCAACGCTGCGCACAAACACAAAGGAGGCTGGCCAAAGATGCAGCTGGAGATGGCGATGTCGATGTCGATGGCGATGTCGATGGCGATGTCGATGTCGATGGCGAAGGCGATGGCGAATGCGATGGAGCTGCAGTTGGGCTCGGCCTGGAAGCGGCCGCGATAAGAGCTGCGGCGACATTGTCCCCAGCATCGATTCGCTCGTTAGCTGATGAGTAGCACATGTGGCTCCCGTTTCCGCGACCGCTCCTAATCCGCCGCGCTCCACGCAGCGATCCGTCAGGTGAGAGCGCTGCGGATGGCGGATATACCGACGGCAAAACGAGCCCAGAAGTAGGAGAGAAGGCAGAACCGCTCTTGGCCTGGCCAGAACCGCCATTTTGCCGGAGCCCCGCCTCGCACACAGACACGGATCGGACCCACACAGGCGCACCTCGACCGGGGCATGTAATTGAAGTCGTTTATAAGGGGGAAACAGCTGCCTGCAGTAGCCACTGCCATCGGTCGGCCATCATCATCAGCGCCGCTGCAGCACCAATAAAAAGCATGTGGCAACATCATTAACTTCTACTGCTTCTGCCGCTCTTTTTTGCGGGCTCTTCCTCCGAAATTGCCACACAGTGAAAGTAATTGCCACTTGCTGTGGCCAGGCCACAAAAAAAAAAAAAGAAACGAAACGAAAAGCAAGAAAAAAGCACAGAAAATGGCGCCAGGCAACCATTTTGATGCCGCAGCAGCAGCCACGGAGAGAGCCATTCCACTCGGGTCCGGTGCCATTATGACACATGACACTTTGTTTTAAATATGAATGCAATCCCCAGTCTCGAGTCTCGCATCTCTGGTCCCCATCCCCATCCCCATCCCGAACCCAACTATAACCCAAACAGATCTCTCGAGGCGACAGCGCGTTCGATTCTTTTCGCATAAATTCACAGCAGGAGGCCGAAACCGAATTGAATTCCGTTGCCTCTTCGGGAATTCAGTCATTTGTTGTGATGGGTGAAAAATTTCATACCTGAAACAGAATTCTATACGAGCAGCAGGTCGCCCTGATGTCTTAATCTGCTGCCATTAATATACGCACTCAGTCTGTCCGACTGACTGACTGACTGACTCTGGCTCTGACTCTGACTGATAAATAAACTGTATTAATTTATGCGCCGCATTTTTGGGAAAGTTTTCACCGTCGCCTGCGCCTGGGCCTGCGCCGATGATTATGGCTTACTCTATGGACAAATGCAAATGAATCTCAGCTCTAGCTCCCAGCTCTCGGCTCCCAGCTCTCGACTCCTCGGAATGAGCTCTGAAACTGAAATCCGATGATCGCACGTGAAACCCAACACCAAGGGCAGAGCAAGGAAGCGAGGGCAGCCGAAAATGTGAAATACCAAGAACCCAAGTCCTGCACGGCATGTGGTTGTTGTGGCTTCTCCTGGCGGGGTTCGGCTGGAGGGACGAGGTGTTGCCCCCGAAAAAGGGGCTTGGCGAATGAGGATGCATTTGTCGCAACGCATCAGGCCGTGAATTAAGTGAGACCTAAACGCTTCTGACGCTTCACAATTGGACGCACTGCCACTGGCAGAATATCAACAAAAATCGCATTCAGGGGGTAACATTAAGAAGGTAAACATTATTAAAATCTCCAAAGCATAAATATAAATAAATAAATAAAGAAAGTTAACTTCGGTAGGCTGAAATTTCTATACATTTGAAAATGATGCCCAAACATTTTCTTAGATTAAAAAACGTAAGCATAATGAATGCTGCCTTTTTCTGGGAAATTTATAGTTAAAGAGCAAGAGGGCATACTCACAAAGGTACTTAAGAAGGCACTAAAAAGTGCCGAATTTCTCTTAAATTTAACACACTTAAAATAATACTCTGTGTCATATTTTCATTGATACTTACACATTTTTTTGGTTAACGTACTTACTGTGTTCAGCTTCTAGAAACAATCTAAAAGGTTACAAACTTTTTATTTCCAAAGTACTAGGTTACTTTTTAGTAACAGAAAAGATATACCTATCATTCCCAAGGCAGTTTTAAGATATCCTTGTCTATATATGGCTGATTGAATTTAAAATATACAGCTTAATTCGACCACATTTCGAGCCAAAGGTGATTATCTTTAAAAAAAAACCAACAATCAATATGTTTACATACCAAGCTGATTTTTAAGCCATGTCATGAACATTTTACTTGCAATAGATATTAGGCTATGGTGGGTGATGCTGCTCAAGAATATATATGAGTTACAGGGTTGATTCTACTGTAGAGCTATTGATAAATCTTTTAAAAATATATTAATATCCACAAAAAAGAGCTGTAGATTTTAAGGTACATAGTTACCTTTCCTCTTTTTACAGCATTTAGCATGAATTATTTCCCTGAACAGTTTTGCTAGTTGAAACTTTTGAAAATATATATACCATCGATCCTAGAGTTCTTTCTTGTTATTATTATAAACAAACATTATCCTTTTACTTCAATAGACCCCCAAAAATATTTAAAATTAATTTTATTCCGCTTGCAGCATATTTATAAGAAAAATATTTTCTTTAAAAACTCTTTTTAGGCATCTCTACTCTAACCCCGCTGTCACTCGCCACAATGGGGTTTAATTAAAGCGGACCAAAATATATTTCCAAAATTCGCCGCATCATATTTCAGGGTAATTCGAAAATCGAGCATTTTTTGGGGCCACTTGAGCTGCCACACACCTTGATTTCTTGTGGGCCTTGTCTATTTGTTCCACTTGTGGCAACAACGATCCCAGCCACTTGACAAATGCCGCAACTTGAAAAGCGTTAAATTCGAAATTTCCAATCTGAAATTTCCAATCCAATTTGGATTTTCTCAAGTGCTGCAGCAGCAGCGGTGGAAAGTGATTTCCCCGGGCGCTCCTTCTCTCCGCTTGTCTCCGATTGTCAACGGTAGCCGGCAGCGGCTGATAAGTCGTGAAATTTATATGGCTCCGGAGATGGCACCTCCGTCGAACCCCAATCAGGCCATAAAACGGGGCCAAGCTATGCGATCTGATCAACAGTTTATGACATTTATGGACGCAACATTTAATGGGCGAAAGAGAACCTTTTATGTGCACCGACCACATATCCATGGCTTACAGTTTACAACGAGAATAGTGGCTGCCATATGCCATATGGCATATAGTCGGGTTACACGATTTTTCGACAACTTTTTTATGGGCTTTTTATGACTTAATCCATGCCCAAAGGTCCCCGATCCGCGAGCAAGACAAACATTGTCCCAAGGCGGAGCGTCATAAACAATCATATTCGTAGAGTCATTCATATTTTTCGGGGCAGCAGCAGCAACCCAGCAGCCCAGCAGCATTTTTTACATAACAAAGCTGGGACTGGACCGAGGCTCTGCCGTCGAATGTGGATAAAAATCGTTTAAAATAAATAAACAATTTACATTTTTAATCAATTGTGGATTGTTGCCTGGTTACCTCCACCAGAAACCAAGCCACCAAAAGCAACCAATAACCAACCGAAAAAACGAAGGCAAAAAGTCAAGATTTACAGGCCCCGATAAAGAGAAGAAAGACAGCTGCCTGAGGATTTGGAGTTGCGGGGGAACAAAAGCCGCCTGGGAGTGTCCGGCAATCAATAAAATCTCAAAAATCAAATAAAAATTAAATTATAAAGTAATTTTGCATAAGAATTTCAAATTCATATTTGGTCGACTCATTGTTTGTCTTGGGCATTAGCGATCGCGTCAAGCCACGATCAAATGATTCAGCAGCAGCGCCACCTGGCGCTGGCCTATCAAAGGGTATATGCGATTTTTAAAGCAAGACTTGGATGTATCTTATACTTTTAGAACTTATTTTTATAATGCTAGCAAAGTTCTTATTTAAAGTTATAATATTTTATAGGAATTAGTAGAGCTATGTATTCCGATAATTTCTTTTGATATCATATGCCTCTATCTAGATTTCAACAGTACAAATTAGGGATATAACAGATTATCGATATATCGATAATTCGGAGTTAATCGATTAATTGGAAATAGGTAAATAATTGAATACGTTTTTCGGGTATTTTTTTCGATGCTATTGATAATAACGATATTGATAACTAACGATATTGCAATTTTTTCGATATTTAAAAGATTCGATCTATTAAACTTTTTCGATATGATATTAAACGCGTCGTACTTCTCCCATCGATATACATCACTAGAAAAAATTCCTCAAATTTCTATAAAAATCAAAAAGCTTTCTACAACAGAATTGTTATATAATACTTTCTTAAAAACTCAAACATGTTATTTTAAGTATACTTGTATACAAATTTAATTATAATTATAAGAATAAAAGCTTTGAAAGCTTTTATAGGATAAATCAAAAATTCTCCTTCCGTTTCTAGTTTCCATAAGACAAATTTTTAAATTATTTATGCTGACTAAGCACAATTTATTAATTACAAACCTCACCCTAAATAGAGCATTTTTTTGTCTTCTTAGCACTCTATATTTTCTTGAAAAGAACACTCAATTAGAGGGCATTAACTAATATTATTTCACCTCCAGCAAAATCTCAGCTTGTTAAAATTAATCCCGCTTCGTTGCTTCATCAAAGGGCTCAACATTGTTCTATATAGGGTATCATATAAACCCTTACCTTAAGGGTACATCAATCGTGGGCGGAGCAACAGGTTGCTTTGGGTCCCAGCATAAATCAAGCGGGGTTTCTTCTCGATCTCGGACCTTTGTTAACGGCTCTTCTCGCCTTAATTGACAGCCTTGTTGTGCGTATGCACGGCTCTTGACACTTTTGTCTTATCGTAACAAATTGCCAAGTGCCAGTGTCTGTCCCAGTGTCTGGGATCCGGCATCCCAGGGGGCCGTCTATGTCCGACCTTTGGTGAATAGCATTCCCGGGTCTTTGTTTTGCATATTGGATGGCATCCGTCTGAAACCAAAGTGGATCGACTTCCGCCGTGATCCGAGTCGAGCGGAGCCGAGTGTCTCCAGCTTTAAGCTCCCTGCTCGCTTTCTGTATGGGCATTAATCCAATAAATAATTCAATTGTGTCACAAAAATCAAATCAATTGCGTGGGCCAGGCCGAAACAACAATGCACAAGGCTGGGGAATTGGAAGTGGAAATGGAAATGGAACTGGTACCGGGACGCGGACGCGGCCGAAGGGAGCTTAGATGAAGGGGGGTTGCCGGGGCTTTACATAATCCCACAGATGCTGGCGAAAGATACAGATACAAATGTGGTCTCTGTGCGGAGGTCGGGTTATCGACCTAAAAGCGAACAGGAACAATTATACGTACATACACTAAGAAATATTTATGATCATTAATTATTGCTTAGAGTAAAATTACTAAGAGTCAAACTCGTACCACTTTTTACTAAAAAGACTGACAAAAATTAGTTGTTTACCTTTATTGAAGAGTTTAAAACATTATTTAATTAAAAACTTTGAGGGGCAATACTCAGAATTTTAAATGAATTTAGGTGGATGATCATGGATAACCCTACTTATCACATGTTAAGATCGAGGGCATAATGAATATCCTGCACAAAGTACGCTTCACAATGACGGTGATCACGCCGAGCACTGGAACTGTTCTTTCGCAGGATCCACACCACCATAAGAGGCCCTTTGGAGCCCACCTGTGATCTGGCACTGAGACAAGTCTTAAGGAACCTCTTTTAACAAACCAAATCGTCCAAGGTTTTTGTGACATATCTTAATGTAAATTAACATTAAGATCTGTCACAAAAATATATATATGTACACGTATTATATATTTTAGCATCTGAACTTTTCAAATATAATAGCACTCTACGAAAGATTTGGTCATTCTGCAATGAAAGTGATCCTTGTAAGAATCGATATACTTTCTATGAAACAAATTTATATCCAATAAAGGGTTTTCTTGGAATTTGATCCAAGACTACACGCATTTTACACGCATTCCCATGGGTTAAAGTCTTACAGACTGAAAAATAATATTCTTATTAAGAACGTGGAAATAATTGTATTCACCTAAGTCGGATGTTTGCATAGATTTATAGTATTCCTCCAAAGTGTTTTTGTGTAAAGAAAAAATAAGCAAACGGAAGTGTGTCTCCTTGAATTAAATTAATTTAGTTTAATTGTTAATTTTTTAACCAATCAAAGGAATAAGGTTTTAGGTTTTAGGTGTAAGGTTTTTACATTTATGTATATTGATTTTCCTCTCAATGTACACCAAACTTAGTTCCGATTTTGTCCTGATCCAGTGCGTCATCCCAGTGTCCGTTCTGAGTTGTGATTGAGTCGCCAGATAGAATCTGACCGTGGCGTGAACAATCGCCAATTGCGATGGCAATCCAGACCGAGGGCCTCAGCTTCAGCCGGGGCGAGCAAACAAATGTTTGCCGTGGGTAAGGCAAATGGCTGGCCATTTAACAGAGCCTGGGTAAGCGACTAAGCGACTCAGCGGCACGGCGCGATTGACAGACAATTTATTGGGCCACAATGCTAATCAAAGGCAAATCACGTTGAACCTGCGGCCCCGCCGCCAAATGACTTCATTAGCCCGGCCAAATAAATTGCTGGGAGACTGGCCGGATCGCTGCGAGCATCGAGGTTCTCGAGCCTCCCAAGCTTCTCTAGCTTCTCGAGCTGGGGGAATTGAATATGGATTCATGTTTTCAATTGCGCCGCGCCCTGCCCTCGCCCCGGACTCCGGCTAGAACGTAATTAGCCCACGACGAGTTGTGAGAACCCGGGAATCGTTCATCGCCAGGTTGACATTGGCAATCAATCTGGGTCTCGACTCGTACAACATTTACAGTTCGCCAGTGTCCGGCCCAAGTTTGGTCAGCGATTGTAGTCGCAGTCGCAGTCAGAGTCGGTTCTAGTTCTCTTTGGTCTTGTCGCCGATTGCTCTGATGTGGTTGTGACACCATTTTGGTCCATCCTCCGACTGGCTGATCAGTGATCTTTCTGAGGTTTCTTTGGATGTGACTTGTAAGTACCCCGAGCGAACGGAGATCAGGCTTTGGTAATAATTAAACTTTTTCAAATAGAGAGTATAAGCTAAATTATTTTAAAAGGAAAAGGTTCTTAATGTAGCTCAAAAGGAAGGACTATAATTAGGTCTTCATTTAATTTAATATAAAATTCTTAAGACTGTTTATCGTATTTGTAATTCAATTTCCAAGCTTCTATAATAAATAATTTATAATATTTAAAAGAGTAAAGTAAGCACCTGCCCAAGTCGCTGAAGAATCACTTCTTCAAGGCCAAGAAAAGGCGGCTTTCTCACTCAATAACCAGCCACCTTGCTGACACATAATCTGCAGAATCTGCTCTTTCCAGAGTTGCTCCACCTCATGGTTCCCCTTCTCCTAGAAGTGCCCCTTTGGACTGGGGCTAGAAAATCGGCGCTGTGCCTATTGACAGGCCGTGATCATGATCAGTGCGTAATGAGTGTGCTTCGGTTTATCAGCCGTGTCAGTCCCCCGACACTCGGGGCCAGCGTTTGGGCCATTTCAAGTGCCAAAAACCTGGCAGACGGCTGTCACAACAGGCGCTAAAACAAACAGGAAAGGCAAAAACGCTAACCAGAGCCGAGCTGCGAGCAGGGAACTGGGAACTGGGAACTGGCCAGGAGACAGAGTCGGAGACTCGGCCCTTTCTCATTTCTCCGGTGACTGGCAGGCGGCTGACAGGCGTGCATCATCGGAGCCCAGTTCCTGGGCCCGAACTCGGACGCTGGCCATGTCATGATGCCAAATTGCCGACTTTCGGGCAACGTACATAAATAATGCATTTCTGGCCCCGACCACATAGGGAGTGGATGTGCTCGTGGATGTGCTGGGATGTGGATATGGATGGATGGATGGACGTGGGGAGTCCGCATGGATTTGGGTCAGTGGTGTGGCCCGTCCTGTCCCGTCGTCCGACTAACAAGTGGATGAACTGCCACTCGCCATGGCCATTGGCCGATCTTTTATCTCTTTACCCAGCTCCAAGCTCGGACTCTTTAATTGCCTTCCTCCCGGGGGCAGTTCATTAAGGAGCCTGTCCAGAGCCAGAACCACTTCCTTTCACCTCGGGGCTGGCTCATCTTATGGCCGCGATAAGATTGTGACATTATTAAATAATAATATTCAATAAATTGCATTAGTTTTCATTAACGATCCACGGCCATCGACAATGTCTTCATCTGCATCTGGATCTCCTGCTCCATCTGTAACCATCTGTAAGTATCTGTATCTGCATCTGCAGCTCTCCTTCTCTCCAGCATTTAAAGCGCTTTGCTGGAAATTTATGTTAATCACTTGTTTTACTTTTAATTTCGCACTTAAAATTGTCGCCATGCCGGGCCCTGACTTCGGGGGGAACCTGGGAACCTGTTCCCGCCTGTAGTTCTCAGTCGCCTTGCCTTGCCTTGCCTAGACCAGCATCGATAAATTTTATCGATCCTCCGCCTCGCTGGCCCCGGGATTTTAAAGCACATCAAAAGACAATAAAATATATCCACAAAATACGCTGAGTACGCGCGGCGCAGAAAGATTGTTTAGAGCGGCGAGGAGAACCTGTTCTCAGTGTTTCCTGAACCTCCAGTTCTCCGTTCTGAGTTCTCAGTGCCCAGTCCCCACCGCCCCGAACTGCTTTGAAATCGGGACTCGGATTTCTTTGTCGCCTGCATTAGCATTACCGTTGCTGTGGCTGTGGCTGTTGCTGTTTCTGATTCTGATTCTGTTGCAGGCGGCTGTTGTAATTTAAGCATTTTATGTGGCAACGCTCGTTGTACTGGCGATTCGAAATGTTTCAGCTAATTGGATAAGGTAATCCCCTACGCGCACCTATCTCCTCCTAGCTCTCTAATCCAGTGCGGCCCGTCTGGAGAGTCGAGCAGGGGATGCCGACTTTAATGGCCAAGCCCTCAAAAATTAAGGCACAATTGAAGGTATTCGACACTAGGCGAGGGCGGTTATTGAAGTTTTATAACCTAAAATGGAACTTAACTATTCGGAAATCTTCTTTAAATCGATATTGATTCGAACAAAGTTTTTTAATAAAAATAAAAATAATTTTAAAATGCATACATTTGCTTCAAACTGATGTCAAAATGTTTAAACTTCTAGTTAGTCCAATGTATATAGGGTAATGTTGCTAGAAACATGTTGAGAAACACTTATTGGTGCTGCCTAAGACAATAAAATTAATAAGATGCTTAACGCTCATACATTTGAATTGCAATATGCAAGACATTTTTTTGCTACCGATGAAATTCGCTACCTCTCGCTAGCACAAAGTCGAGAGTTTACATATTCTGTACGCGAGACCCAGTCAAAAAAAATCGTATGGCATGTAATTAGATTTAGATTTTTTATTATTATTATTTTTATTGTCTTTGATGCTCCGAACTTATAAATTTTGCACAGGTCCCAGCATTAATAGTAATATTATTGGCATATAACTCCCATGTTTATCATCCAATTGTGCTTGTAATTATTTCATATTTAGTATATTAATTAGTAATTGTATTAGTATTAGTATTATATATATAATTAGTATTAGTTCCTTAAATTATTTTAGATTTTAAAAGCAGTACACAAATTCATCTCATTTCCTTTTTAAATATCTTAACAAAACATTAAAATTTTGATTATTTCACTTATAAATTCTAAGATTTCTAAAATATTTGATAAGCCAACCTAATCAAATTATTAAAGAACCCAAGAACCCACCCTCGCTGACTCCGATCTGCATCAATGGGTCCGGAAAGCCCGGCCAAATAAATGTCAAGAGCGAAACAAACTTTACACATAAGCCGCATGACAATTTGGAGCTTAAATATCTATTCACAACGGAGTCGGAGTGCGAGGGGCATTTCCGCGGGGACAGTGTCAGTCATGAGCTTAGGCGTTGCCGTGTGTGCCCGAGTGTGTGTGTTAATCCGCCCACACACTCAGCCAGACGGACACATAACCCCAACTCATTTTAATTGAAAATTGTCAACGGCTTTGGCTCGCAGCTCCGAGCTCCGAGCTCCAAGCTCCAAGCTCCCAGCTCCAAACTCGCAGCGCCGAACAAGCCACAAACACTTCTAATCAAGATCGGGTCCGAGCGGAGCAGGGCTGTTGTTGTAGTCCAGTATATCTGCACTTTGGTGGGCGGTACGCCCAAAAAAAATATATATATGTTGCAGCTGCAGAAATGCGGAAACGTGTGTTGCAATCGGCACAACCTTGGAACAGTTCTACCAGGTCTAGCCTCCTGCTCCTCCTGCTCCTGCTGCTGCTCCTTTGGCCCGCGCACACGTAAATTAGCATAAATAGATTTCAATCACTTGGCAATAATTTCATTATGAGAAAGGCCGGATCGGCGCGGTTCAGTTCGGTTCGGTTCGGCTGGGATGGAAATAACACGCATGTGCCATCGCAGCTTGCGATCTTTTTATTGATTTTTTCCCAACTCAAATATGGCTTTGAACTTGGACTTTTGCGGCAATGCTCGTAATACACTCCACGACGCAGGGGGCAGGCTCTTGATCGGAGAGGATCTGTTCAAGGCAGAGGGAGGAGCAGGTCGGTCACACGACGGAGGCACTCGGGTAACAAACAAACGAAATATGCAAAAGTGCATCCAGGCAAGGAGACGGGCCACTTGCTAACAAGATGCCAAACTGGCAACGGCTTCGCATTCGGATTCGTATTCGGATTCGACTTGGCTCCAACTCCTGAACTGGCAAAATATTAATCAGCCATGGGAGCTGGCTGGGAGCGGGAGTTGGGAGCAGGGAGCAGGGCAGCCGAAGAGCCGGACAGCAAGTGAGTGGCCGCAGTCAGCATCGAAAACGATTAATTCGCAGCAGGAGACACCTCGCCAATGACCTGCGCACGGTCCAGATGGAGATGGAGATGGAGATGAAGATCGGGCTGGAGGAGCGGCGATCGCGATGGGCAGTGGATGATGCGAGATCAGTGATGGCCAAAACGGAGCAGTGATCGAGCAATCATTACCAAAATATAGAGATTTCTATTGACCTTGTTGAGGAATATGATTTAAAATGGTTTTTATTCTCATTATAAGCTATTTATATAATATATCTTGATAATAGTGTTAAATTATATATAAATTATTAATGAAAAGTAATTAATACACCCATAACTCGCTTTACGGCCTAGATACGTTCCACAAGACTTGGCCGCAAAGAGAAACAATTTAGAATGAATCATGTAGATATCTAAACACAATTTCTTAGCCGTTATAACGAAACATTTTAGGCCGTAAATCGAAACAGAGCCGTGATTGATCATGGCCGCTATAGCGAAATATTTTATACAGAGCGGCTAAATAGCGAATTATGGGTGTAATAATAATACTAATCATTTTAGGCCGTAAAAAGGGGCATTTAAGGGAAATGCCGCATAAAGACCGTATAGCGAGTAAAGTTGTAATAATCATTTTAGGCCGTAAATCGAAAAAGTGCCTTTATTGAAGAGGACCGTTATAGCAAAATGTCGTACAAAGAGCGGCCGTATAGAGAGGTATGGGTGTAATAGTAATACTAATAATTTTAGGCCGTAAACCGAAAAGTGCCGTAATTGAAAAGGGCCGTTATAGCAAAATGTCTTATTAAAAACGGTCGTATAACAATGCATAGGTGTAATAATGATACTAAATTAATTAAATTAATTAATTAAACATATTTTTAATTTAAAAAACTTTATTAAATATTATTTTTCTCCATATCTCGGATATTTACCTCTCTGACAGCCATCTCTGGCTGCTCATCACTAACTCCCCGTTAAGATGCCTGGACTTTCGTTCGACGGCGATTACATCTTTTGGGATTGTCCGGCCTGAGAATTGAATTCTTCGCCCAACTAATTGCCATCGAAAATGCTGATTGACTCAAATCCCTGCGGACGTTTTTACAATTTACGCAAATCCCTCAAAATTAGAGTTGCCGTATGCAAACATCCGAGGCTGTATGGGTTAAGCTTTCCTACATTTCTCCCTGCGACTCCGACTGCTAGTGGCTGCTGGCTGCTGGCTGGCTGCTCATCATGGCAAATGGTAAAGTCATTTCTCATGTTGCCAAGATTTATGGCTTCCACCTTCTGGAGTCGCATGTGGAAGCCGCCGCCGCCTCACAAACGCCTCAGAATGTTGCTGCCGTACGTTGCTCCATTGCTGATGTTGCAGCAGCAGCAGCAGCAACAGCAACACACAGAGAGGACTCCGAAGAACAAACTGCCATTCGCACTAAAATTGAATTCTGCTCCGTTGCTCGCATCCCGCTATGATTGATCACTAAATTGCACAAGCTTAAGCCCGACGCGAGCCCACAAAACATGACGGCGACGGAGGTGGAGAAGGAGTCGGAGTCGAAGTTGGAGTCGGGAATGGGCGAGGAACGACTCACATTTTTGTTGCATGCTTACAATCAGATCTGTCAGATCAGTTTCCTCTTCTCGCGGCGAAGGATTGCCTGTTCTGGCAGCGTTTTCGGTTGCCTTTTTGGCAGTTTTGTTTTGTTTCGCCGATTCGGCTTCGGCGGCGACTCTGTGCTGGCATTTATTTAATCCGAACCATCCGAGATCCAGGAGATCGCTGCAGTCTGGGACCTGCGCACTTGGAGGGCGTGCCGTGAGGCGTTTTATTGTTATATCGACACCAGTAGTTTGGTTGCCCAGTTCCCGTCATTTGCATTAAGGCAGCCCGGCTCAGGTGATCCGGGACCACCACCAAAAAGCCCATTAAAATCGCTCATTGAAAATATTTTAAGTGTTTTTTTATATGTCATTTTATTGCGGGATGCGATGGCTGGGATGGGATGTGAGGGGGAATGCCTCTCGACTGTGGACCTCTGTTACAGAATTTGTTTATCGTTAATGGGGCCCCATTTACGACGCGATTCCGTGATGAATCTGCCTGAGCATTCACTCAGCCGGAGCGGGCTCGGGCTCTCAGTTTCCTGCCTTATCTCGAGGAGCTTCCGTTGGGCGCCGTGCCGCGCCGCGCATCCAGATCGGGTTCGATGCCAGATCGAGAGCATCGATCGGCCCATAAAAATGCAAATGCATTAATAATAGTTATAATATCGAATGTGTTAAGCTGCTCCAAATAGGGGCCAGCATTTTCACACCTCGGCGAAGAGACAGTTGCTGCCTGGCTGGCTGCCTGCTTATGGACTCGATTTCATTTATGGCAAATGCAACAAACTTCCACCATAAAACGGTTAGAAAGCTCCGACTCCGACTGCGACTGCGACTCCGACTCCACTTTGTAAGCCGGAGTGTGTGTGTGAAATTAACTTATTGCCTTTTATTGGCAGTATAAACAACTTGGCAAACATTTTTCAGCCGGGCCATTTGTTATGGAGCTACTTGTCCAACCGGAAATGCGACTCTTCCCAGAATCTCCTCGAACCCCGGCCCGATTCCGATTCCGATCCCAATAACGATCCCAATCCCAAGCCCTCAGCCAGGTTGGCAATCGCAAATGGTCCAAAAAAGAGGCAAATCGAGTGGAAGCGCCAGCAAAACTCCTGGCCTAAAATTTGCATACCTAATACGGACAGACGGAAACTGCGGAAAATAAACGCCAACTGAAGTTTTGAATTTTGAACTTATTCAATCTAATGAAATGAAGAAAATTAAGATTAATAAAATGTAAATATTCTAATATCTAAAAAATTGAAGGAAAATAAGTTTATTTTTGCCTGCGAGTTATTCGCATCTTGTCAATACTTTAATTCTTAAGAAACTATCACTAAATTCCATTTCAGTTCATTTTAGTCAGTTAATAGATATTTTAAGTAGTTTTAACATGGAAAAATATACTTATTCTTCATATTTTCAGTGGCACGGCTTTAAATTTAATTAATCTTAGATCTATGTACTTATAAAGATCATTAATCAGCTCACTTAGTCATGGGGATCATTTATTTACTCGAAACTAGCCTAGGATTATTCAAAGGATTGAAATTGTTAATTTGAATAAAATTCCACATTTTTTTGAATGTTTAAGATACAGAAATATTAAAGATATATTTAATGCTTACAAATATGGAATCAGAATCTGCCTATTGTTCTATATTTTTCCCGTTCTTTAATAATTAATTTTTTAGAGTTAAGAAAAATTAATATGGCCTATATGTAACACTTGTAAATTATAAGAATATTTGTACTTGTAACTTTGGAAAATTACCATTTACTAAAAAAAAAATTATTTTATTAAAAAAATTGATTTCAGGAAATCAAAGGTTTAAAAGACTCCGGGAGAAGCAGGAAAGATTAACATATATTATTTTTACTGAATTAAAAACACAATTCAGTTTTTTCTTATTTTTATTTATTTATTTATTTATTTCTTAATATCCTAGTGCGACAAGAGTAAACTTATATTTATTGCACTAGTCAAAATGGACACACATATTATGAGCTTGTTTTAAATAATATTTCTTAATCTAACAATTTACTTATAAATATTTTACTGACATTTTGATTTCATTAACTTATTTCTATATTATTATTATTATTATTTTTTTTTTTTTTAATTATTTTTTCCTTATTCTAAATCATAATTAGTTCTTATAATTTAAAGCTTAAGCTCCAGTTCCTGATAAGCTTTCTTTGCCAGTGCAGGCAAGTACCTCCAAGATCCACCAAGTAATAGAAGCATTCGGGAATAGACTGGTTCCGGCTCCCAGCTCCCAGCTCCCAAGCGCTGCTCAGCTCCCATTTGCATGCCGCACTGCCAATGGCCTAGAGTTGTTCGTGTTCGCTGATGCTGCTGCTGCTGCTGCTGCTGCTGCTGCTTCTGATGTTGCTGCTGCCGTTGCTGACCTAACAACATGTTGCTGATGTACCCAAAGGGGGTGGTGGTGGCCGCAGGAGCGGTGAAGTGGGAGGAGCAGCTCCGGCCGGCCAGGCAGTGTGTTGCGATGATATCTCTCTTAGTGGGGAGATGCTGCAGAAGCAGCAGCAACACCGGCAACCAGCATACGGCATCCAACATCCAACAGCCAACAGCACCTCGTGGGTCACTAACAGCGCCAGTTGCGGCTGCTTGCTGCGGTTGCTGTTGCGCGCATTTTAATTGAATTAACATTTTTACTAGTGTAATGATTTCAATTAGTTTGCACCTCGCCATGTATTGTCAGGCTGCTGCAGACAATGTTGCTGTTGCTTGTGGTGATGCTGCTGTTGCTGCAATGGATGTTGCAGTTGCTGCTGCCGTTGCGGTTACTCCAACAGGAGACCCGACATTCTCCCGGCCCTGGGATACGTCTGCTGTCTTGATCTCGATGTGCTTTGCCTGCATCCTCTGCTCGATTTGGCTGCCGGCTGCTCTCCACATTTGCATTAATTGCTTGTTGCTGTTGCAACTCTTGCTGCGACTCTTGCTGCTGCTGCTTCGGCTGCTGCTGCTGCTGCGGCTGCTGCACGTGTTTGTTTTCTGGCATTGTACTCGTGTTTGGCTTACTAATGGCTTAATAGTTTTATTGCCGCATCGATTTGCATTCGAGCTTGGTCAGAAGTCGAATGCCTTCGAGTGGCTTTGTTTTTCTCCTTTTGTTGCCCCTTCTCCTTGTTGACCCGAATGAGGACACATTCCTGCCTTTCGCCTGCTGCCCCCTTGGACCGCCGATTGTCAACTTGTCGCTCTGTGTCATTCGCCGGCTTATCTGGCCAGTCGCATTCATTTTCGATTTTATTTCTGCCTGCCTTTTGACATCGCCTGCATCCGCCGATCTCGTCCAGCGGCCAGCGGCCAGCGGCCAGCGGCCAGCGGCCTGCGTCGGCGTTTACTAAAAGCCCAGGCCCAGCACTGATAACACCGAGAGCTGCACTGTGAGAAATATAGCTTACCAAGGGGGCTTCTGAGAAAGGTTAACACATAAAGAAGATTTTAGAAACATAAATAATTTTAACGAAATGTTGACAAAGTAGGTAAATGCAAATGCAGTATCAGTAAGCCTTTATAATTAGTTTTATACTTATGCTAAATAAAATGCGAATATGAAGTTAACTTAAGTGTTATTTTGATACAAAGTAAAGGACACATCTTTGGGTAATTTTTAATTTAATTTTTTTATCCGTTTTATCCTAGTGATATGTAAATTTTACAATCAGCATTTAGTCTTAAATACAAATATTATGAAATCTCATGCACTAAACATACACATGAAATGTTGAAGATTAAGTAACAATAACTTAACAAAAAGGAAGAACATTTGAAGAAATATGAAATTATGAATATGATAGTAGAAATAATAGGAAATAAAATTAAAGTTAAAATGTGACATTAAAATACACATATCAATAGTTTTTGATTTAAAGTTTGTTTCGTTCCTAATATTTTTTAAATTGTTAGGCAGGTCATTCTAATAGCTAACAGTCTAAATTAAGGAAACAAGGTCATAACATCTTAATAATTAACTCAAGACTCCCCAAACGTTTAATTGTAAAATAAGAAAAAAGGAAAAACACGATCATCATATGGAAATTTCTTAACTATAAAATATTTGCAAAGTTATTAGAATATTAGAAAATATAAACAACGTATATAAGGAAAAGCTTATAAAAGCAACAAATGCATTTGTATTTAGACAGTTTGAAATATGTCTCTCTCAAGAATAAATTTATAAAAGCCTTTCAACACATTTTAACTATTAAAATACCATAAATTTTGGTAATTATTAAACCCCCTTGGCTCCCCTTTGTAATTTTAAATCATCGAAAAGCAAATCAACGACTAAGTAAGTATTTATCACTCATTTGAGTTAATTTCACTCGCCAATCATAAGGAGAAAACGATTCAGATCTGACATATGCCACCCCTCTAGTAAATATCTATATCAAAGTGCTTGAGAACTTGTTTTTTTTTCGGGACATTCAACTGACAATTAAACAACATTAACCTTAATTTGCTTACATTAGGGGTGCGTTCGCGTGCAGGGAAATTTTGCTGAGTGCAGCCGCAGAGCGGAGAGCTCTGAATCGGCATCTTTGCTGGTTGGTCCTGGCGGGCATGCATTAACTTTAAGTGTAGGTTACTGATAAGCGTGCCTCGGCATTGGTGATGCATCGCCATGGTCATCGTCCACCCGATGCCCGATGCCCGATGCCCGATCCCCGATGCCCGATCCCCGATCCAGCGTGCCCCTCCTGTTTTGTGCCACTTTCGGGGCCCTACATCCTGCAATCCGCGATGGCCAGCGAAACAAGTTTGTGCTCTGAGTCTTTTGTTTTATGCGCTGCTATTCCTTTTTGTTGTTGTTTTTCGACTGTGATTTTGGGGCCAAATCACTGCATATGCATAAATAAATGCGATAAGGCCCCCCCTAGCGGCCCCCTCCTTTGCATATTTGTCGATTTGTCGTTGTCCCTCATTTCGTCGCTTCCCTCATCCTCGTCCTCGTCCTCGTCCTCATCCACCGGATTCCCCGCCATGACATACGATGTGTTGGCGCTGCAATTCCCCCTGATGGGGAATACATTAAGAAGTCGGACTTGGACTCGTACTCGGACTGCGACTGGTCCCATCGCTCCGCTAAATTGATATTCTGGTTTTGGGCTTGTCGCTGCCTCTCTGCTCGCTGCTCTCTGGGCTCGCTTCATTGCCAGAGCATAAAACTCGCACAAATCAGCGTTAAAAATTAATTGCCGGTTATTATCGTGGATTATTCATAATTTATTCTAAGCTCAGGCCGGGCTGCAGCCGAAGTTATGCATTCGTTATAAATTAAGTTCAACTCGTAATTATGGTCATTTGGCAAGTGTTTACTTTGCGCTTAGACCTGGGCGTGACTTCCATTTGTCTTCATAACAAAAGCCGAGCTGGGCCGCCGTACTCATTTGCATAAGAGAGCGGAGCAACTGCATTTGGGGAATCTGCCATCCGGGATCCCGACATCCCCAAGCCACCAGCCACCGAGCACCGGCCTCCAAAAATGTCAGAAACACATGTAATGCGCCTAATTACGAGTCTGCCTGCACTCGAGCTGCCGAAAGTGGCTCGGACTCGGAGATCGGGGCCAGGCAGTTGGCAGGAGTAGAACCAGGATGGGTTCCGACTTTTACTTATAGTTGGAATAATTTTTTTAAATTATTTAAAGGGTAAATTCCGCTAGAAATCAAAGAATTTATTGGTTTTAATTCAGAAGCATGCCCTTATCTATTACCAGTTCTTTAAATATTAGAAATAAAAATATCCCCAATTATTTGGCGCCCCGAAATCCATCGAAATCCGCTCCTGTCTCAAGACTCTCCCCAGCTCCAGTGCTGTCCCTGCCCAGCGATCAATAAAAAGCTGGCAGGCTGAGTCATCTCAGCCGCTACTTGCCGTCGAGAGGCTGGAAAATAAAAGCAGAGCAAAGCCAAAAATGCAGAAATTTATATGGTAACAACTTCGAGGAATTTGTCAAGCCAGAAGATGGAGATGCTGAGGAAGCCGCATGCGAGGCCTTGCATTGTCTTCAACCCGTTTCGTTTCGTTTCGCTTCGCTTCGCTTTGGCTTTGGCTTTGGCTTTGGCCTGGACTGGGGCTGGACTCGTTCTTGGGGTCCATTAAATGGCCAACAATTTGTTTTGGGCAACTGTCACACGAGTTGGCACAATTGCAGCTCAGCCCTGTCAGCTTTGGGCCCTTCACTCGCTCTCTGTCCGTCCTTTCCCTGCGAAAACTTAATTAACTCGTCGCTGTCTCATTTGGGATGTCACATTGGCGAGCTGCCTGGCTGCCTTTCTCCCCGAAACCGCACTGCGACGATCATTTGAAATGCGTTTTGTCATCTCAAATTACTGGCTGTCATGCATCGGAGTTGGCTGTGGGTGGGTGGCTGGGAAATGGATGAAAGTTGTCGGCTTGGCCAAAGGGTTTTCTCTAGCGGAGCAGCAACCGCTGGAGCGCAAAACCAACTCACTGAGCTTTCTTGTCCGCATTTTCCCTTTCATTTTCGCCCGGCATTGGCATTGCGGTTGCATCGAATTTCGCGCACTCGCCGCCATCCGGGCCACTTTGCACTTACTTTGGGCCAAATTGTAAATTATTTGCAATTTCTCAATTTGCAAATTGCCCAAATTAGCCGGCAATCTGAGGACACGGGACACTGGTTACTGGTCGACAGCAGTTGGCATTGGCACCCACCCAGGAGGTGATGGTCATGCCATTGGTCGCAACATTTTGATGGCGCATGCGGCATTTATGCTGATTATGTTGCATATAAATTCCTGCCCCCTCTCCGCCAGCCAGAGCAGAATGTTTACATGCGAACGCATCGTTGTCCACATCCAGGCTCCCATTCCATCTCCCCCTGCCTCTCGTGCTGCGGTTCATAAATTTTGCCGCTGCTCCGACTTTAACTCGTTCAACGCACTGCCAGCCAGGGAGTTGGTGCTGGAGACGACGGAGAATGGCCAACAACGAGGCCCAAACAAAGGCAGGAGGAAATCTCAGGGCGAGCGCACAGACCAAAGTCAGAAGAGCCTTCGCCAGACACTGGGCACTGGGGGAAATAAATGAGAGTTTTAAGGACTTATACATTTAATAATGGGTATTTACATTTATTTTAATTTTTTTTAATTTTATTTTATTTAAAGAAAAACGTCTACGGATTTAAAAAAATATATTGTAGAAAATGCAAATTAAAGTTCACTTAAACAAAGCAAACTTTTTGTGTTGAAATAATGTAAAAGAGTTTTATATCTATGATATTTTATTAAGTTACCATTACAACCATGAACTTTGTCTGACTTTTAAATACCTCAAATTGATCTCCTAGGAAACACCTTGCTGAAATGAATATATTTGATTTATTTTATAACAAATTACACGCAAATAAGTATAATAAAGGAAAATTGGTGTGCATTCTTTCCTTTTAGGTTTTCATAACTAAATATAACTAACAAATATTAGCTTAACATATATAATTAATTTGTAAATAATCTCTCAAAATACTGAAAATTTAGAGTCATTTTTTATATTAAAGATGTAATATAATAGCATATGTAAAATATTGAGTAAGAAAATAAATTCTAACTCTGCAATATTATAAAAAGCTGGAATTATCCGATTCCCTACACCCAAAAAAAATCATCATAGAACCTATACGATTGTTACATGAATTCTATACTCTTGAGTATGAAAAATTTCTTAATAAGATGCTTATCAATTTAATACTACAAAAGTATACATTTTATACTCATCTGCACCAATATTTCATAATAATCACTAACGCGACAAGCAGAAAAGCACTAAATTACAGCTAACGCGATATGTTATCGAATTTTCAATGTAGGTTCGTATAAAAATAATACTAAAAAATACACAATAGAAACTATAGAGTATACAAACTAAACTTTGGAGTATACATTTGATAGTTTGAAGTATAAAATGTATACTAAAATCGTTATACTGCTTGAGTATACTTTTAAGAAAACGCGTAGAAAGGTTAAACTCTTGTTTTTTTTTTTTGGGTGTAGAGTTCAGTTTTATTCAAATTTTATTTCAGTTTTATCCTGGTGTTACAAACTAAGTCAAGCTTTTAAGTTATAGCTCCAGAATACATATTCCTAATGAATCCAAATTCTATCTTATCCGAATTCTCTCAGTGTGTATACCCTTGGGGCACGAATGCCGGCGAGGGCAGCAGGAGCAGCGCAGCTCGTCAGCTCCGCGACTCTCCTCGGTGGGTTAGGTTAGGTTAGCTACGAGCCAGGGTGCGAGTGGGCAAACATAAAGTTGCATACAAATTGCTGCCTCGTCGCTGGCCACTTGCTGGAGCTGGAGCTGGAGCTGGCGAAGGCTGCAGATGGAGTCCAATGGCCACATCTCTCGCGTCTTCGGCAAACACATTTTAGCCTTTTGAGCGCGCCTTGACGACAGATTTAGACGTTAAGCAGCCGCGTTAAGTGTCCCCTGGGAAAACGCGGCTAAGCATGCTCCGTGTTGACAAAACGACTCCTCAGCCGAGGTCTGTTGCTGTTGCTGTTGCTGTTGGTCATGTTGCGGTTGCCGCTGCGCCTGTTGCCGTTGCTGTTGCTGCTACTGCCATGTTGCTCGAGTGCTGCTGCTGCTGCTGCTGCTGCCGCCGCTGTCGCTGTGGCAATTTGTATAGCCATAGATGCAATCGCTGTACCAAATTTTAACACCATTAACTGACCAGCGGCATGTTTTTTTTTTCCTCTTAGTTTTCGCGAGGCTTTTAGCGGCTCTCGGCTTGTTTGTCTCACTTTGCTGCATATTTTCGCGCCTAATTTGCGCCGGATCGGGATCGTGCGGCAGCCCCGCCCGAAAAGAAACCGGAGGAGAAACGCAGCTGGCCCCGAATTGTGGGTGCCTGTCGTAACATCTAGATACGGGCCGGTACTTGGGCTAAGTGGTGCTCAGTGGGCAATCGCCATGCATGGCCATTGATTGCACGTGGCACTGGGAAACCGCAGAACGTTTGATTTGCAGAGAACGATGATTGATAGCAGTCCAAAGTGGGGGTTCCAGGGTGCCCCCCCTGGCTTGTGGTCAGCGAAATGTGATCCCAGCATCTTGGAGTCTCAGCTGAGGCTCATCCGCAGTGGCAGCGGTGACAAAACAGCAACAAAATGTCATAATTGATGGTGCCGAGAGTCCGGCAGTCCCGAGTCCCGAGTCCCGGGCCACGCTGGATTAAGCACAAATTGTGTTTATGTTCAACACATAGAAACGGTGACAACTTAATATACGAGAAGCAACAAATCCGATTATAGGCATGACTTGATTTCATTTGCATCTGGCATTCAGGGGTTCCTGTTCTCCTGGCCCGCTCCTCGCCTCCTCTCCTGCCGCCGTCCTAATTGCATCCCATGGACATAAAAATTAATTATAAATTCCATATTTGGCCGAGGGGGAATGTCGCGAGTGTTGCTGATTTTATTGTTATGGTCAACCAGTTCTGCGGCTGCGTCTGTGACTGCAGCTGGGCCGCTAGGTCCAAGCCATTGGGTCAGCCCGAAAAAGCCCAAACAAAAGACTGAGGCAACGAACGTCGAACGCAGTCAGCTATTCAGTTTAATTTAAATGGGTTTATAATTTATTTGATGCCTGCTCGGATCACGGAGACCACACACGACATCGGCAGTCCCTAAACCGGAGCCCACCTCATATCGGCATCGTACAACAAATTATCTTGCGGCCAATTTGAAATGTTTAATTTAACATAAAACCAAGAGACATTCGCTGGGGAGGCAGTCGAACCGAAATGGTAACCAAATCCAAATGAGTCTCGAGACGCGATAAATTTGTACAATAAAAAACAAAACTGATTTCCGTCTAATGCGATTGACACCTGAAACACAAACAAAGTGGAGGGAGGCGCTGGGCACTCTGTGCCAGCTTTGTTTCGCTTCATTTCTAATTCCAATTCCTGTTAAATCAAACAAAACAATACACAAAACACACGAGAATAAACCGAAATACAAGATACATAAATAATGTTATTAACATAGACACACCACACAGTCCGCGTCGGAGTCTGAGTCCGACTTGGCCTGCCTCCATGGCGTTGGCCGCAACTGTGGGGCTGGTCAGGTCAGGTTGATTAGCTCATCACTTTGGGCCACTAAAAAGACACTTCCAGCTGACACTGATTGGTCGCTGTGGTCCACAACTTGACAACGAGTAGTCAGCCCCAAAAGACACTGGCTGGCGGTAGAGAGGGGTTGAGATAGGAGAGTATTCTATAAAGATTCAACACATTTGTTACCCTATAAGGGTATTAGGCTAATACCCTAACAATTGGTAAGAAACTTCACAAGAGCTAACAAAAGTTTTCCTTTCTATTTAAAACTTGTTCAATAATGTATTAAAAAAACAAATCAATCAGTTCAATTAAACTATGGGCAGGGCTCTAAAAATTACTAGGGGTTTGAAATCACTTTAAAAAGTGTCTAAAAATATGCAATAAAATGTTAGAGACTCAAAATGCAGCCCAAAGTTGTTGCTATTACAATGGCACATTTTGTAGCATACTTTTAGACACCTTTTTAAGTGATTTCATAACGATAGTGATTTCTGTTTTTTTATTAAACTAAGTTGCTAAGAAACATCGATTAAAATTTAATACCATAACTTGTCCGAATGATACGAAATGCGTTCTTTTACCTACAATTCAGTAGTTAAATAATAATCTAATAATATACTAATTATTAAACAATAAGGGGACTGTGCATGCTGAACATTAGCAACATCGAACATTAGCAACATCCGCAATGGATGTTGCTCAACATGTGCCTATTTATATTTGCCTGTAACATTTACCTACAAGTATTTTTACAACATTTTCTTGTACATTCAAAGATGTTCGATTTAAGTTTTCTTACCAGTGGAAGCATAAACAAGAATATATTTATACAATATTAAATTGCCAAGTTCATATTGTTTTACTGAACTGTAACTTTCTTACTTTTCTTTATTAGATATGTCGTTATTTAATGAGGAATTCATCATTTTGTTGGCTCCTTAAATGGGAACGCTTTATTTAATATTGGATAGAACAAATAATCATAAATAAATAATAATAATTTGTAAAGGTATATTATTTATTTATGCAGTTGATTATTTATCTGCTTTTTAAATGATCTTAAAACTTAAAACTTCTCTAAATCAGATATACCCAATACCCTAGCTGGTACCGCGTTCCAAAAAATAAATAAATAAATGATTTCTCTTAGGCCTTATAGAGTGGGCAGACACTGACTGTCTGTTTAGAGGCAAACTGTCATTATTTATGGAATTAAAATGTCCAAGCCCCACACACAGATGCGACGTTTCGATGTTCAACTTTGATCTTTGGGTCTTTGCATAAAAATGTCATCCCTTACGATTAATTATCTGGAGGAAAGCATAATTCGATTAGGAATTTAGGCACAAGAGCTCTTAGGGAGATAGTTCGTTGTGGAATCCTGCCGAGCGGAGTTCACGCTCCCAGGCAGCCCCGAGCCGGAGATCGGAGACCGGGAACCGGGGACCGGTCAGGTTGCAACAATTAGCCGGCTGATTTATCTATCTGGAGCACACTGGCTGGCAACGAATGTCTCCTCGCTCGTTCGGGCTCCGGTCTCCGCTTACATTTGATTTGATTTGATGTGATGTGAGCGCCTTCGAGCGAATGTGTTGCCAGTTTGCCAGTTTGCCAGTTTACTGCGGTGCAGGCAGCAGCAGTGGCTGTTGCTGTTGCTGTTGTGTTGCAAACGCATAATCGTAAAATTTGCAGTGGAATGTTGCAATATTTTTCGCGAGTCGCGAGCAATTTGCGCGTGAATTATTCCAAACGTTGCATTACAAATGATTTCAGCGGCGACCACAACGACCAGCGTCTTTAATTGGCTCACAGCAAGTAGGAAGTCATTGGCCTGGACGGGACGGGACTGGACTGGCTGCACCTCCGCCTCCCACACTGCTCCACTCCCACTCCCTGGGTGCCTTTGCTAAGCGAACGTGATGTAGACAAAAGCTTTGGTTTTGGCCATAAAATCATATTCCTCTCGGAGTCGTTTCCATGAATGTCACACTTGAGCTGCAGCTGAAGATGGGAAGCTGGCTGTGCGGAGCCTGGTGCTGCTCCAGGGCCTGGCTCTGGGTCTGGCTGTGGGTGCTGCGACGACTCTATTAACGAGTCGAGTGCGTGAAACTTTTTGCAGGCTTCCATTTAATTTCCATGGCCGATGGCTTGTTGCATTTGCCTTTGGGCCCAGCCCAGGGTGTTGCTTTGCTCCGGCTGCTGTGGCTGTAGCCATTGTTGCTCCGCTGAAGTCGTTGTCGTCTGCATCGCTGCTGCCATGTAGGTAATTCCTGGAAGTTAATTTCATTAAGAGCAACTAGCAATGCGCGGCGTATTTATTAGCCACACGATATATTGTATGGGCCACGGCTTTGTTTTTCAAGGAATCTGCCGCCGCCTGGCCGGGCCAACTGGCTGTTCCATGCATTTGTGGAATTCATCATCGGCAGCAGCGGCGGCGACAGGCGGCCTGCAACATCGGCGGCAACTGCAGCTCTGGCATTTCCCCAGAGCAACTGTTGCTGTTGCAATTTTCATAACTTATAGCAGGCATGCAAGGCAAGAGAGCAGAGCAGCGGATCCCGGATCCGGTCGCGCTTGTTGCCGCTAAATATGGCGCGAAATTTCCTTAAGAAAATGAAGAGATACGCGCAAGTGCGATTTCCAGTTAATAAAATTAAACAGCCCAGCCCCAAACCGAACTGAACCAAACCGAACCGCGGGCTAGGATTTAAAAATAACGCACATTCACCGGCGGACTTGTAAAATTCTTATTAATTCTGATGGCGAGGCAGGGATTTCTGCCGAGGCAGCAGGTAGGAATAGGAGTACCTCAGCCTGGCAACTCGGCAGCTCGGCTTGTTGTCATTGCGCCTCCATTTGGTCACAGTCATGCCGACAAGTGTTGTACACGCATTCCAGATACTTTTCCATCATTAGCTGCCGCTGCCGCTGCCACTGCTCCTGCTGTCGCTTCTTGATCCGATCCGGACAAACACCTGCCGCATGTGGAAAAAACATCTGGACAAGTGCAACACAACTGAGGCAATTCCCTGCAAGTGGGCTTTATTGGAACACGGATAACATCGGCTTAAACGCTAAGCAATCTCGAGCTACATCGAAACGAGGTTTACAATGTTTACAAAACAAATCAAACATTAAATACAAACTATCGAAGAGATTCCAAATAAGACGAATAAGATTAACTTCTAGTAGAATATGCTATAGACGCCGATTAACAAGAGGACGACGAACAGTATGAATAGCTTCGACTTGATCTTGTACTTCTGCTCCAGGCTGTCCAGCCAGCGGCTGAAGGCCACCGACACGCTGTTCTCATCCGGACGCAGGGAGCGTCTGGCACGCGGCTCGTAGCCCACGCTGCCGCTGGCCACAGTGCGTCTGCTGTAGGGGCTGCTTCGATCCCCGATCCTCTCGGCTCGCAAGCGGGCCAGATTCCGGGTAAAGGTGCTCTCGTACTGGGCATCCTCCACCTCGTTGTCGTCGCTCAGCTCGTTGGCATAGGTGCGTGGATAGCTCGATGTGGAGGGCAGCACCGGAGCCTCGGCAGTCACATAGCTCTGGGCGGGCGAACGCACATAGCTGCTGTAGCGCCCGGGGCGATTGCTCAGGTAATCGTAGGAACTGGTCTGTGTTCTGGCAGCCGAAATAGTTGGAGCTGCAGCGGGTTCATAGGCCGGGCGGCGTGGAGGATCCACAACAGGGGCTTCGTAGGCCGGGCGGCGTGGGGGATCCACAGCAGGAACTTCATAGGCCTGGCGGCGTGGGGGATCCACAACGGGGGCTTCATAGGCCGGGCGGCGTGGAGGATCAGTCACCGCAGACGTGGCCTTGCGGCTGTAATCGTAAGCGGTGCCGACGCCTTGGCTCGTTGCTTTCAACGCCTTCTCCCTGGCGGCGTACTGCTGCTCAACGAAATCGGCAGCCTGGACCAACTGCTCATCCTCCTCCTCGTCAGACTCCAGGACAATCAGTGAGTTAACCTCCAAGGTGTTCTCATGGAGATTAGTGCGCTTGGGTTGGGCTGCAGGTTCCTCAGCTATCGGTTCGGGCTTTTTAGCCGGGCGCTCCGCCTCCTTCTTCTCAGAGACTGTGGACGAGGTGGAGGTCCGGCGTGTCTGTATGGCTGCAGCTGGTGCTGCGGTTGTAGTGGGTTTCCTGGCCACCGGCTCCTCGGGACGGCGTCGTTCAGCCTCCTTCGCCTCTGCAGCGGCAATTGTGCGTCGTGCCTTGGTGGCTAGGGCCACCTTGTTGCCATCTTGCTTGTCCACTGGCGTGGAGGCAGCTGCGGGAGCTGCAGACGGCGCCAAGGTCTCCCGCCTGTTGCTCTTTTTCGGACTGGCTGCCGCGGGCGACGCCTGGCCGCCAATTGAGGCGCGCAAACGCTTCACCAGCACCTTCCGGCTGCTGTCCGTTACCGGAATGTTGGGCAGCCCCTGGGCGATCATCTTGGCCCGCAGCTCCGCATTGGACAGGGTGTCGAAGTCGTCCAGGTCGGCCATTGTTTCCAGGTTTTTTGCACTTTTCACAATTCGTTGAAATTGAAATCGCGGCGTCGCTTTTTCGCGGTGTGCTAAATAGTGATGGGCGCGGCAAGCTATCGATAACAATTCGGGTGTTTTACAACACCGATGTCGGTCACCGTTAACGGGTTTTGAATGGAAATAATAAATGAACTTGTACCACAGATGTTGGGAAAGCTTTATATATTGACAGATATATCTTCAATGCGTTTTAGGTTTGTTTTCAAAATATCACGTGTAAGGAATCCTTACTAAATACCTGTGACAAGCTTTTGTATTCAAAATTTAAACTGTGACTTCAAAGTCACAGTTTGGCTCATCTCTATAATCGATAGTTGGCGAAAGCAAACCTTATCGATAGCCCAAAAACATAAAAATAAAATAACAACAAATAGCAACATTAGCCACAAAACATAAATTGTTGGCCAGAATAAACTATAAATGCAGCTGCTTTGTACATAATATTAAAACTGCCATTTGCAAGAATTGTTTAGGGCAGGAGGAGATATTCGTTGAACAAAAGAACGCCCACACACTTCGACCACAGAAAAGATTAATCATGGACATCTCAAAGGCACCAAATCCGCGAAAACTGCAGCTTTGTCGGAAATATTTCTTCGGTAAGAAACAGTAATTTGAGTAAACGGTGAATCCCTTTACTAATTCCTATAACTTCAGCTGGTTTTGCCATCCTGCCCTTTGTCTGGGCCATCAATGTGTGCTGGTTCTTCCAGGAGGCATTCCGCAAGCCCCCATATCCGGAACAGAGCCAGATAAAGAGATGTAACTACACTTCTTTGTTTGGTAGATCATCCTCTAATCTCTTTACTCTTCCCAGATGTTATATACTCGGCGGTGGGGACCTTATTCTGGCTCATAGTACTCAGTGCTTGGATCGTTATATTCCAGACAAATCGCACGGCTTGGGGAGCTACGGCAGACTACATGAGCTTCATCATTCCACTGGGCAGTGCTTAACCAAATACCTTAAGAATAACTAACTTATGATATTAAAAAAGACTTAATTTCTATGACTAATCTACAGTGTTGCCTTATTATCTTTCTAATGGCAACGGCATGGGCAATGGATAGCATATTATAATATACTCTGAGTAATAGCAAAAAATGTTTACAAATTTGGAAATTGTTTATCCGTAGAAATCGACCATGAACGGGCACCAAATGTTAAGCTGGGAGCCTAATGAAAGCACCCGTAATGCCAAAAAGAACATGCAAGCAAATGGAGTTATAAGCTTTTTCCACTTGGCATGTGTATTTTGATTCTCTAAAGTTTTGAATCTAAACCTTAGCGTTATTGTACTTTTAACTTGACAGGTTTTCCCCGAAAAAAAAAGTCTTAAAGGCTTCGATTTTCTAAGCTCAGTCACCTCTAATACCTGAAAGAGTTTTTCTCGGCCATCCAGAATATATATCGCATTTTAAGCAAAAGGTCAACCAGACCCGAAAACTAAAATGTTTATTATTGTCGTATTTTTGTTTGAATATTTGAAAAAGAAACTTCAAATCCAAATCAAAATTTGCATAATACAATGGTATCATATCATATCTTAGTGTTTTCATATGATAATCGACCTGAAAACTGAAAAAAACTACTTTAAAATTTATTTAATTATTTATTAATTCATTTGCACTTTTTCTACCAAACCTTCTCATTGATATCTATTAAGAACAGAAAAGTTGTTTTTCCAGAAAATATGAAGTTATTCATAGGAAAACGTGAGGTAAAAAACATATAAACATCTTGTATCGTTCGCAATGTATCGGCTTGAATCAGAAATATGCTTGTAAAATAAATAAAATAATAGTTATAATTTAGAAATAACTTCTATAAATGGAAAGCTACATTATTTTATTGTGTTTTAAACACATATCGCAGATTTTCGCTATTTTCAAGCTGAAGTCAAAAAAGACTTATATTTTTTGTTCCGTTCGCGGTTTCTACAAATAATTTCTAAACGACAATTCCCCAAAGTTTGTATTTTAGAATACAAATAGTACTGGTAAAATGCATCGTTTATTTCCATCCTGGAAATGTCTTTACTGACGATTGGTGATGCTTTTTTATTCCCATAACCCCAGAAATCAGGATAAAAACCAAGGTTTGATTTAATTACATATTTTTTTATTCACATCTAAAGCTGTTTTTGTTTTTTATAATTTTTCTGTATACTTTAAATATGTGTACTATATTTTGTTGAAATTTCTTAGCCGCTAATTATGTGTTTGTATTTGTTTTGTTTGTTCATATTCTTCCATATTTCCATATTTCCATATTTTGTATGCATGATTTAGCTTAGTTAGCCGTTTGTCGATTACATTCTTTGCTTAGATACAATTTCATTGTTTCGAATTCAATTCAATGCGCTGCTTCCCCTTGTTTGTGTTGTTTGCTCTCTAAAATACGTAATTTGTATAAAACTCTGCTTGTACCATGTTCCATACATAAGCCATGATCATGATGGTTTATTAATTGTTAATTGTTCGAGTGTATGTATCCGTTTCTGCTTTCTGCCTATGATTTGATTACAAATTGCGTTGAGAATGTGAAAAAACCTAGCGGCGACTCTAAGGAAAACACACTCTCTGATCTACACACGAAGACATAATTCAAGTTGCTATTACACGTACGAATTGTATGCAGTACAGTGTAGCAATGTAGCAATGTAGCAAGTACAATATGATGCATTAATGTTTATAACATGAACTGGGGCAGGCAGAAGGACCTGCGGGATCAATCAGGGTTGGAACTAATTTACAATACAAAAGACTCGCTTTAAGGTATTTATTTACAGTCAATACTCGTTTCTTTATTTATAAATTCTAAAGAATTGTGGGGCTTTGAGGTTTGGGTTTGGGTTTGGGTTTAGGGGGACAGGACTTAGGCTAGAGAACATCAAGTGCCATAAATCACGCGTGTAGAGTCTATGAAGCGGCTAGTGAACACTACTACACACCCACATTCACATTCACATAGATAATCGTTAATTACACATATATATATATTCGTCGCTATATCTCTCGTATATGCATATGCGTATAAATATTTAAAGTACAAAGTTAGTGGCTTAGAAACAATTTAAATTAGTCGAAAAATCCAAACTTATAGCATAGAAACTACGGATACGAGTAGTACACACACATATGGATATATCCCGATTTAGTTACACATACAGATAAAGATATATATATATATATATTTATAAGATTGAATGGGCGGCGCGCCCCATTTGTCTTTTAGATGCAAATCCCGCGCAGCTCCATCCGCAACACAGATAGGGATAATTAATACACAGTCTAAATGCTAACTCTTGTAGGTCCTACATGCATCATTTATCATTTAATCATATATAATTTAGTTTCGATTTAGTTTTAGTTTAAACAATATCCGTCGTTTATCGTTAAATGTTTATAATTTACAAAGAAATCAACGCTACTAACTTTATTGGATCTGTTTTGCTTTGCTTTCTCTCAGTGTGTTTGTTCATGTTCGGTTTACGCCTCTCTCGTATGATTAAATATAAAATACACTTAGGAAAAAGTCGCTATATGTATAGTTATATGCTATATATATTTATATATGTATAGGTTGTATGCGGTAATAGTAGTGATACCTTAGGCTAGTTATAGTTAACCACGTTGAACGAAACATACAAAAAAATACTTATGAATATAAATAGTCGATTCTGTGTCTGTCGGTCGAAGGTCGAAGGACGAAGGTCGAAGGGGGACTCCTCCTCTTTCTCCTCCTTGGGGCAGCCTACGACTGCGAAGGGCTTTGACGTTGGGAAGAGGTTGGGATGCCGCCGCCTCTCTGCTCCTCTGCTACTCTGCTCCAGGGGAATGGCGGGCGGCCAATAGCAAATGCACTCTAGTTGTTCTTCACGTTGTACGCCTTCTTCTCGTTGCTGCCATTCAGTGGTTCTCATTTCGACGGACCCGGCGGAAACGGATTTATCACAGCTACAGCAGCCGCCTGCTGGCTAGCCAAGACAGCCGCTGAAGAGATTAAGAGGAAGGAAGATAGGATTAGTATTAGTATTTAATAAATGTTCTCTACTTGTAACAGGGTTGTAAGTTTATAAACTAATTAGAATTTAAAGTTACAGATAATTTTTAAGGATTGAGCAAGGTTTACCCTACGTAAAAAATGATAAATAATCCTCCAGACAAAAATAATCTTATATATAACTATAGATCCCGGAAACTGTGGGTAGGAAGGTGCGCCACTTTTGGGGCAATTCATGTGTGTTCGATCATTTGGTGTTAAAGAAGTCGTTCATGTCTGTCTCGACCGACTATCCATATATCCGCAGGGTATCGGCCTAACAGTGTGGCAAGATGTCTAGTAGTAGAAGTAATTACTGCTCATTTGGGTGAACATGTTAATTTGTTCATTTTTTTCAAAAGAGTAAACTCACGCATATTGTTCACTTGTTCATTGCTCAGTTGCTCACTTGTTCACTGCTTTTTGCTCAGTGGCTCACTTGTTCACTGTTCATTACTCAAAATAGACCACTGCAATTAATACCTTATTAAATAAAGCAGTTACTGAACAAACATGAGCAAAAAAGATTAACTGAACAACATTGAACAACTGAACAATAATAAGAAAGATAATAAAACTGAACAAGTGAGCAAAAAGGAGAAATTGAGCAAAAATGAACAAGTGAACAAAAATGAACAAGTGAACAAAAATGAAGTGAACCAAAATGAAGAAGTGAACAAAAAAGAACAAATAGGAGAGAGCATGTTCACTCAGTTTAGTGAACCACTCTTTTTTGTTCACTCAATCATGAACAACCCAATGCATATGTCTAACCAATCGGTTTATATGCGCAAGCAGGCGGTTTCTGTATCGGTTTGCATACAAAGAAATTGTCTCTGTTACTGTTGGTATTCCTGTGTCTTGAAATAACGTGTGATTTTGTACGTAGTGGCCACTTAACTCCCAGAATCCTTTTCAGAGTCACGTTATGCACGTTTGCACCCTTTTTGGCAAAGAATTACAAGTGTCGGCACCTTGGCCTGGAGGGATAGGCCGCTACCTGGACAAAGAAGCCAATCCCTTTTTTTTTAAGCTTTGTCCTGACTGATCCCATCAGAATTGGTTTTCTAGGGGTACGCTGAGGTACGTCAACTCATCCAAGTAAAGTATATGGTAAATGTAAGCGCTGTATTCCATCGAGATGCCCAACATTCGAATTCGTCAATTATTTTATTTAAATTATAAAGATAAACAATCTTAATACTTGAAACCTTAATTTTTGGAGTAAAAATGATTAAAAATCAAGACGAGGCCTAAAAAGATTTGTACACACAAGAGGACTTGAGGGAAATTAAATATTAAAACCTTAAGAAAAACCCTTAATAGCAAACCCTGGGAGAAAATGGATCGAGAACTTGACGTTACTCACCTCCGTAGGGCGCCGGGTACATGGGATAGCCGAGGCCGACATGCGTGTGGTGGTGCGTGTGCACATGGCGCTGCGGCGGCGGACTGCGCGAGTCGGCGGCACCTGCACCGCCTCCTGCCGCGCCATTGCCGGCAGCGCCCACGCCCACTCCGCCGCCGCCGACGGCGCCATTGCCCGATGGTCCTTGCGGCGGCGGACCGCCGCTCATCGACTGCTTGTGGCCGCCGACGTCCAACGAAGAGCCCGGCGGCACTCCGCCGCCATGTCCCTTGGGGCCGGAGAGATCCGACTTGCTGCCGGGAGCCGGCCCCATTCCTCCGGGTGGTGGCTGTAGGTTCAGCGGCACACCGCCCGCAGACCCAGGAGTCGAGCCGGGCTGCTGCTGCTGGCTTGGACCGCCGCCGCTGCCGGGGCCGCCGAGGACGCCGCCGGACACTGGTCCGCCGGAGCCGGGGCCGCTGCTCGTGGGTCCGCCGCCGGGTTGGGGCGGACCGATGATACTGGGACTGCTGACGCTCACCTTGACGGGGCCGCTGCCGCTGGTGGGCGACTTGAGGGCCCGTTCGCTGAGCTCATGGATCTTGTGGGTGGTGTAGTACTGACTGGCCGCATGATGCAGTGCGTCCAGGGCCTTGGTGCCCGTGTTGCGCGAGAGATCTTCGGGGGCGTGGTAGCGCGGTATGGGCAGGTGGTACGGTGCCGTATTATAGGGCCCGGCCGCCGACATTAGCACGTTGCGGTACATCGGGTGGTTGGGATCGAAGCCGAATGGCGTGGGCGAGATGTACGAGGGATGCAGGAAGTACTGCGACGTGGGCGGTGGCGGGGGACCCTGGGTCTCCATCGTGGGCTTCTGCCCCTCCTGCTTCACCTTCAGCTGCTGCTGCTGCTGATCGTCCTCGCCGGAGCCTCCCTTCTGCTTCGGCGAGTCCTTGGTCAAGTTGGTGGCCTTGTTGTTGGCCGCCGCACTTGCCGCCTGCGACTGCTTCATCTTCTGCTGCTGCTGTTGTTGCTGCTGGTGCTGCTGCTGCTGTTGTTGTGCCTGTGCCTGCGCCTGCTGCTGCTGCTGCTGCTGGTGTTGCTGCTGCAGGTGCTGGTGGTGCTGCTGGATGGCCTGCTGCTGCTGCTGCGCAATTTGCATCTGCTGTTGCGCCTGCTGCTGTTGCTGCTGCTGCTGCTGAGATTGCTGGGATCCCATGCCGGGCTCATCCTTGTGCATCATGCCGGGATGCGGCGGAAGGCCGCCCCCGCTGGCCGCGTTCTGAGCTGCCGCAGCGGCAGCGGCGGCTGCCTGGTTCTGTCGCCCCGTGAACATGTAGTACCTGTCAAGTTTCCAATATTTAAAGATTAATCCTTCAATTATCTTTGGCTATCTATCATTACCTTCTCAGCTCCTCATCCCTCGCCTGCTGCACCGCCGCCAGGTTCATGGAGTGACGCTGATAGATGGCGGGATAGGCGCCCAGGGCCTGCAGATCCTTGGGATGCAAAGCGTGCGGCTGCTGGGGCTGTGGCGGCGGCGGCTGCTGCTGTTGTTGCTGCGGAGCCTGCTGCTGCTGCTGCTGCTGCTGTGAGGGTGGTGGATGCTGTTGGCCCGGGTTGGAGTTGGGCTCCTGCTTGATCTCCTGCTTGGTCAGCGGCTCCTGCTTGATGAGCTTATTGGCCAACAGCTGCTGGGGCATGTGCTTGGGCTGATCGTGCGGACTGGGGCTCTCCTTGAGACGCTCCTCCTTGATGCTGATGCCCGACAGCTGCTGAGCCTGCGAACTGGGCGGCAGGCCTGGATGGCCACCCAATTTGGCAGCCTCCTCCGAGGCCACAATGGAAACGGGCCCAAAGTTGGGGTCCACATTGTACGGATAAGCAGGCGGAATAAAGCTGAAGGTAGATCGAATTGATATATTATATGGATTCCAGTCAAAGATAGATCCTGATACTCACTTGAAGGGGTAAAAGTGGGGCATGCCCTTGCCCGGTCCCGGACCTCCGAGACCTGCTGCTCCCAGCGCCGAGATGCCGCCCAGGCCCGGGGGCAGGGCTCCTGGCGGCGGACCAGCCACTGCACTGAGGTTCACCGGTGGCGGCTGCTGCTGCTGCTGCTGCTGGGATCCCGGCGGCTGCGAGGTGGGCGTTGGTCCGCTCTCCTTGCCATTGTTCTCCGGGCCCGACTGCTGCTGGCCCTGCTGCTGCTGGTGTGGCGGCGGCGGCTGCTGCTGCTGTGGCTTCGTCATCAGGTCCAGCGGCGGATCCTTGTTCTTGCCACTGCTGTAGTCCGCCAAGTGCTGGCCGGGTGGGCCCAACAGGTGGCTCTGGGGCGGCGGCTGTGAGGTAGGCGGCGGGGCTCCCGGCTGCATCTGCTGCTGCGCTTGGGTCAGGGCAGGAGGCAGGCCTGGTGGCTTGCCCGGCTCCGACTGCACCATGTACTGCGGCTGCTGCTGCTGCTGCTGGGGCTGCTGTTGCGGTGGCGGAGGAGGATGTCCCGGCTGCTGGGCCGGGTAGAACTGGTACATGCCCGGCACATACATGTTGGGAGCCGGGGCGGGCGGCACACCCACCTCGGGCGGCTTCTTGCCCATCAACTCGATGTGCTTAACCGCCGCCGCTGCTGCTGCTGCAGCCGCCTGGCTGACCGACTTGTCCATCAGCTCCTGCTCGGCCACGGGCGTGGAGTCGTCGGAGATATCACTGTAGGCCGGACTCTGCACATCCTCGCGCGACACGCGGCCCTCAAAGTCACCGGGTCCGGGCGACTTTCGGTTCTTCTTCTGCTTGCTCCCGACTCCCACGCCCACGCCCACTCCCACTCCCACCGATCCAAAGCCGGGCGAGGTCTTGATGCCCGCTTGCTGGGCGTAGCTCGCTGCGTCTGCTGCGTGACTAGGCGGCCTGGGAGGCGACTGTTGCGTCTGGGGATTGACCGGAGGCTGGCCGGGCTGCTGCTGCTGCTGCAGAGAAGCCCCATCGGGTGGACCAAAGCGAAGGACGCCCGCTTTGACTGGAGGGGAGGATAGAAATGTAGTTAGCATTCGGTCTCTTGAGGAGAATGACGAGATGGACTCACGTGCTCCCTGCTGCAGCAAGGCCTGCTGCTGTTGCTCCGACAGCATGGCTGGCAGGCCTCCCATCAGCTGCTGCTGGTGCTGCTGCGACAAGGCCTGTCCCGAGATGCCGGCGGTGATGCTGCCTCCGGCCACCGGTTGCTGCTGCTGCTGCTGCTGCTGCTGGTTGCCTGACGCACTGCCTCCTGGGGTGAGCAACTGTTGCTGCTGCTGCTGCTGCTGGTTGGGGGGCTGTGGCTGTGGCTGTGCCGTGGGATTCGGGCCTGCTGCAGCCAGTGGAAGATTGCCAAGCGGCATAACCGACGATGGAGACTGCTCGGTGGCACCCGGGGGAGTTGCAGCCGGAGGAGTGGCTGGCGGAGCTGCAGCAATGGCCGGCGAGGATGCTGTCGTCTCTGCCAAGGATGAGGTGTTGCTGGATGCAGATCCAGTCGCCGCTGTCGTGGGTGCAGCACTGCCATTGGTGACGGGATTGGAGATGGAGGTGGTCGCTGCCACTGGGGCTGTTGCTGAGGCTGGAGCTGTCGGAGTGGCGGCTCCCGCTGCTGCCACACCCGGCGAGGGCGGCGTGGCCGGCTCCTCGGGCGCCTGCATCGAGTCCTCGTCCATGGACGAGGCACCGCCGCCCGCTCCGTGGGCATGCGACTGATGGTAGCGCAGCCCGTTGGCGTGCTTGTACTTCTTGCTGCAGTCCTGCTCGGGACACTCGAGCAGCACCGGGGAGATCGCGCAGGGCGAGGCAGTCTTACATTTCTTGGTGCTGATCTGCACGTTGAGCCCGGTCACCGGGTTGAGCAGGCTCTGCGGCTGCGTGGCCAGGCCACCGCCGCTGGCCGAGATGGGAATGCCGCTGGCGTTCACCATGCTCACTCCGCCCGCTCCAGCAATGCCACCAGCGACAGACGCTCCTCCTCCTCCTCCTCCATCGGCAGCAGCGTCGCCATTAAGCGGCGACGGCGCCTCGTCCTTGGACTTTCGCTTCTCTGGTCGTGGTGGCAAAAAGGCTGTGGGCGACGTGCTGGGCGTGGCCCCGCCTCCGCCGCCGCCGCCGTTGCCCGACGAGCTGCTGTTCGCCGCCGCCGCTGCGTTGCCGGAGGCACTGCGTGTGGCTCCGCGTCCCTTGGTGGCTCCATTGCGCAGCTTCGAGTGCACCTGGGCATGGGAGAAGTAAATCTGCATGGAATTTAATCGAATTAGTCTCTCTCTTTGGAGGAGAGCAGGAGACAGGCATACTAACCGAACTTCTGGTCTCGGTGAAGTTGCTGAGGTCAGGCGTGAGGCCTGCACTGCGTCCGCGCTTGCCGCGTCCCTTTGGAGTTCGAGAATCTAATTCTTCAGTTGGTGAATCACAGAATCTAGAGGAGATGGGAGAGCAGAAAGGGATTAGCAATGGATTCTAAGGGAATTACCCTTTAAATCTTCAAGATAATTACATTTTCAAGAGCTTAAGTTATTTATATTATTTAAAGGCTCAATCTGTGGCCAAGAAGTCTTGCAATGATTCAAACTCTTCCCCCTTTAAAATATAAAAAAACTAAAGCTAGGAAATCAGAGATAAATGGAAATAAAAACGAAATCAACTTGCAACGTAATATTGAAAGGCATCTTTATTCATTTATCTCTAATCTCTAACACAATAGATTCTGGTTTTTTGGAAACGGAAGCAGTTTGAAAATCAAAAAAGGAAGACCCAGCCCAGCCCACCCCACTCACCTTGGAGGAGCCCAGTCGTGGCGGGTGCAGTCGAGCAGGGTGCCCACGTAGGTCTTGCCCCGCCACGTCACATTGACCACGAGCACGCCGCCCTCGGTCTCGTGCCACACGATGCCCTCGAGGGTGACCGAGGTGCCGGGCTCGCAGGGGCCCAGGCAGTCCGGTTCGGTGATGGTGCCCACCGAGGTGCCAATGCAGATGTCCACCATCTCCTTGTTGCCGCCGCCGCTGGCCCCACTGCTGCCGGCCTCATGCTTGGCCCTCTTGGCGGGCGGCGACTTTGTGTCCTCGTCGGCTGCTGCTGCGCTGCCCGCCGGCACCGAGATCGTGTGGTGCATGGTGGCTGAGATCATGCCAGGTGCCATTAGCTTGGCCTGCGCCGCAGCCGCCGTCTTGCCTTCCGCTGCACCGCCACTGGATGAGCTGCTGTTCTGGCCCTGATTCGAGTTGGCGCCACTCCCGCTGTAGCTGTTGGAGGCGGCGGCCGCTGCCAGCTGGGCGGCAATGTGTGAGGAGATTTTAATGCTGCCGGAGGCGTCCTTGCCCGGTGGTCCTGGGGCATTGGCCGGCCCTCCCGAGCCTCCCACGCCGCCGCCGCCGCCAGCACCACTGCTGGCTAGTTGCGAGGCGGACGAGGAGACTGCTCCAGCGGCTGCCAGCAGGGAGGCAGCCGCTGGGACCACGGCCGAGGGTGAACCCGCCGAGGGTGAGCCCGCCGAGGGTGTGAACACTCCCGGTGGCACGGCCGACATGGAGGAAGATCCGCTGCTGTTCTGGCCAGTGCCAGCGCCACTGGAATTCGAGCTGCCGCCGGAGTTGGACATGTGGGCGGCGCGCCGGATGCAGGCGTGATGCGAGCATGGGGCACCCACCTCGCCGTTGCATGAGCACGGCGATCCTCCGCCTCCGCCCGCTCCTGCTGCCGAACCCTTCTCCGGCGTATCCTTCTCGCCGGCTGCCGAGGCCGCCGCCGCCGACTTGTCCACGGACATGCGATTGGAATGTGCATTCTTGTCCTTGGTCTTCTCGCGCCGATGGCCAGAGCTGCCGCGCTTGGTGCCCTGCGGCGTCGACTGACTGCCGCCGCCGGACGATCCCCCTCCGCTGGCATGGCCGCCGCCGCCGGCATTGTTTTGGCTTCCTCCTCCGCCGCTGCCGCCGCCGCCTCCGGACGAGGATGAGCCGCTGCCGGCGCTGGCGTTGTTCAGGTGCTTTTTGCTGCTGCTACCAGAGGAACTGCCGCTGCCGCTGGAGGAGCTGCCGCTGCTGGCGTTGCTCGACGAATTGCTGCCCGCCAGGGAAGACGAGTTGGTAGAACTGGAACCGGAACCGGAACCGGAGCCGGAGCTGCCGTCCTCGTTGGCCGAGCTATTGGATCCGGCGCCCAGGGCTCCGTTCTGCTGCTGGTCGGTGGCCTTCACAATCTCGTGCTTGGCCTCCGAGCTCTTGGTGCCCGGCTTGGTGCGCTTGATCTTCATTTTGAGTCCTTTGTCGAGCGTGGCCTGGTGGTCTATGGACATCTTTGCACTCGATTTGCCACTGGAGGAGCTGGAGCTGCTGCCGCTGCCGGTGCCGCTGTTGCCGCCTTGCGAACTCGGCGGCCCACCTGCGCTTGTATTGTTGTTGTTGCTCCCGCTGCCGCTCCCTGTGCTGTTGCCGGAGCTGCTGTTGCTGCTGCTGCTGTTGCTGCCTCCGATGCCGCTGCTTCCACTCCCGCTGCTGTTGTTACTTATGTTGTTGTTGTTGTTGCCGCCGCTGCCGCTGCCCGTTTGCGAGGACATGCCGCCAGCGGAGAATTTGGCGCCCTGCTGACCACTGCCAGCCGTTGTCGCTGCACCCGCTGCCACTGGCGAGGACACTAAGCTGCCGCCCTTGGAGAAGCCGGCAAATGTCGAGGATGACAATGTGCTGCCCGCTCCAGCTCCCGCTGCTCCGTTGCCGTTACCGGCTCCGTTTGCGCTTCCGCTGTGGGACTTGGAGCTGCTGCCGCTGCTGCTGCTGCTGTTCAGTGGACTCGGACTGTTCAGTTGAGCCACCAATGCGGACTTGTAGCCCTTGGAACTGCTGCTGCTGCTGCCGCCGCTCGAATTCGAGTGATGGTGGTGGTGGTGATGATGCTTCCCCGAGGAGGAAGAGGACGACGATGATGAGGAGGACGAAGACGACGAGGATCCCTTGGCCACCGCGTTCGCACCGCCACTGGAGGTGGTAGCGCTCGAGGAGGAGGCGTTGGCTCCACCACTGGCCACCGGCTGGCGTGTGAACTTAATTGTGGTTGGCGAGGTGGCCGACAAATTGCTGTGCAATGTGGTCTTGTGCGATTTGTGCGATGACGATGCCGCTGCCGCTGCTGCTGCCGCTGCCGCCTTGGATGTCGAGGATGATGAGGAGGAAGTGGATGAGCCTGTGGTTGCCTGCTTGGCATTTAGCGCGGTAGCCTGGTTGCCACCACCCGAAGAATGCGCCGCCGACTTCTCGATGTCCGCGTCTAGGTCGTCCAGCAGCTCTGGTATGCCGCCAATGTTCCACTCGTCCTCGTACTCGAAATTCGTGTCCTTCGACTCGCTCGAGTTCGAGCTGCTCGACGAGGACAGCGACGACGAGGAGGAGGAGTTGCAAGCGGGGCTCTTACCCGATAGTTCTGCGGAGAGAGGGAGAGAGAGAGAGAGAGCGAAGCAAGAGAGAGGGATTACAGATGAGATCTGTTCTGTTTGTTGTTGGAGACTCCCTTTTGATAGGGGACATTGGCGTACACAGTAGGAGGGGGCACTAATTCTTTAATCTACTTCGATACCCGGAAAATTAATTATGTATAATTGCTTAATAGGAAATGCTTATTAAACCAATGCAATCAATTTTATATATTATAAACTTTTACCTGCTTAGCTGCAGTATTATAAATTGAAATGTTTGTGAAAACGACCCTTATTTATTTTCTTTACTGTTCGGGATTAGTTTAATACCGACCCCCCTCTTTCGCGTAATTCCATTTTAATTTATTCAACAACAAAAAATACCCCCTCTAGAAACTAAGCCTCTGACTGCGCCCGTTGTTGGTGGGAAGGGAATGAGAGGCGGCGTGAGATTTGCCGTTACTTACTCGTGTTCGTGTGCTTCTTGATCGCACTAGAATTGTTGTTGTTGTTATTGTGGTTGCTCCTCTGATTATTCGCCGCTTGTGTTGTTGCTGTTGCCTTCGTTTTGTTATTGAAATTCAGCGCTTGATTCGCTGTTGTCGCCGCGTTTGCGTTTGTTGTTGCTGCTGCTGCTGCTGCTCCTGCTGCCGTTGCGGTTGTTGCCGTTGTTGTAGCTGTAGCTGCTCCTGCCGCACTTAAATTAGCTAACAATTTATTATTCTTAATATTGCTTTCCGTTGCTACGTTGCTGCTATTCAGGGCCACCTGCGAATGCAGAAAAAAAACGAAGAAATCCAACAAAATAAGTTGCAGTCGCATATGTGTGCGTACGTGAGTGCGTGATTGCGAGTGTGTGTGCGTGTGCGTGTGAGGAGTAAGGCAAGAAAACTCAAATAGAAATTGTAATTTCTTCCGCCGCTTTCGCTTTACCTTTGCCAACTTCTTTTCCATTCCATAACCATATTTAGCTAATAATTAGGCGCGTTTAGTTAACATATTAAAACCGAACAAAACTAAAACAATAAATAAATAAAGCAACGAATATTCCGGGACTATTTTGCGCGAGCCTTCCCTCGGCGTCCTTTTTCGTTTGGCAGATGAGACTGAACGGAAAACCAACAAAAAAAGAAAAAGAGCCGGAGAGCCAGAGAGCAACCACCGAAAACGGCGCACACACAAACACACCCATACAAACGCATGGTAGACGAGAGGAAGAGACAGAGAGTGGGAGAGCGGGAGAGCGGTAGAGAGGCGAAGGCAAATAAACAAAACGCGTTCAGTGTTGGGCAACGAAAGACTTGTAAATAACAGAGCCTGTGATAACTTTAATTGTTCGCTGATCTCGATTGTTTTTTTTTTTTCACTTTAACTAATAAATCAGTTAACCGCCACACGTTTAAGCTACTGTCCCAATAAAGCAATAACAAACAGAGTAGGGAATGTAGTTCACCCTCCAGCCTGTTATCGCTTCCTTCGCTTATCGCACACTGCAAAAGTCTAGTGGCCACTTGAGAAACCAGCCGAAAAAAAGCGGACAACAAGAGGCGGCACTCGAGTGGCCCGAAATGATGACAATAAAATAATTACGCTCTTATCGCTCACTAAAAACGAGGTATCAGCCAAGGGGGTGGCAAATGGGGCCGGTGGGGTGGATAAACAGTGTTGCCAACTATTAAACATCCCACTTAAGTCGTAAACCACCCAGGCGAGCGCAGCTAAAAATAGCGCACTAAATAATATAAAATCCACAATGTCATGTTTAATATATTCTTCCTAATAACATTATCATATTTCTTGGCATTTTGCGTGTTTTGAGTATAAGCTAGGGCTTTCTGAGGAATTGTTTCTAGTGCTTCTTATAATATATAGTATTATCTGTTAAACTGTCAAGCTGTTAAAACTGTTATTAATTATTTTTATTTTTTTTTTTATGTAAATTATTCATTTTTTAAGAAATTAACACAAATTAGTGATATTTTTATGTTGGAAGGTTCTTTGAAACGAAATAGTTCTGAAATATTTGATTTTTACATAATTCCAAACTCTGTACAACAATTTTATAATACTAACAAGTAAGAAAGCTACAGTCGACTGTGCTCGTTTGCGCTTCACACTAAAAGGCAATTTAAAAGTTTACATACACTACATTGTACATACATACATTGGCGCCATTATATCGCACGGCCAAGGCTCGAATGCGCCACCTGTCGGCTACAGCTTGCAACAGCAGTGCCTTAGGGCGGTGTGTTAAAATTCTAACCTTATTGCTAATATCTCCCATGTTTATCATCCGATCTTACTGAAATTTTCAGGAAACGTCCATTTTATTTTATTTATTTATTGTATCTATTAACTTTAACCCGAAAATAACGAGTATAGCTTAATAACGTTTTTTATGATTTATGAGGGCGCAATTGGGTGTGGCCAAATTTGAAAACAAACTTGATCTGCGTGCAACAGATTCCAATGTTGTCACCAAATTTGGTAACTCTAGCTCTTATAGTCTCTGAGATCTGTTGTTTCACACGGACAGACAGACGGACAGACGGACATGGCTAAATCGACTCGGCTGGTGACGCTGATCAAGAATATATATACTTTATGGGGTCGGAGATTTCTCCTTCTACCTGTTACATACATTCTCGGTTGGCACTAACTTATAATACCCTTGTACCCTATGGGTACCGGGTATAATAATTAATATACCCTCTATTATTCGTAACACATCAGCTTTTGGGGACTGGAATGGAGTGGGAATCGAAACCGCTGGCCGAGCTGGCAACTCTGGTGACAAATCGAGCGGACAGGGTCGACGTGGGCGGCTTGTGTAGTTAGATGGTAGGAGAAGGTGTGACAATCACTCACCTTATTCGGGTGGTGGCTAGTGTTCGCCTCGTTACGTCTCATTGACTCCATGCAGACGCAAACGATCGGGCGGCCGCACTGCGCGGGCGGCCCAAAGTACTACCAGTAGTGCCTAGGAACGGGCAGCCGGCGGACACGGTGCTCCTGGTGCGGATGATGGGGCAATTGCTGTCGCGGACGCGGATGCAGAGGTCGCTGCTGTGTGTCGATCGAAGGGGCTGCTGCTGCCTCGTGTGGCTTGTCGAGTTATCCAGGCAACAACACAGGGAGACACAGGGCCTCGGCCCTCGGGCCAAATGGTTCATTTTCAAAACTGCAAATAGACAAAAGAGAGAGGTTTGCGATCAGTATGCTGCTGCTGCAATGCGGGATCCGGGGGATATATACTTGTATTTTTGCTATAATATACTACATAGAGTGCTGGCCCACTCGATCGAGTGCGGTGCGAGATTAGAGACTTGTCGCTGCTCCCTCTGTCAAGTGCTCAATTCAATTGCCCCTTATCAGCGATCGCCAATCGGCGTGTTTGAGGTTAACTATAAAGTATGGAGCCACTGTGATTTACATGCACTCGTTCGGATCATACTATATATACGAGCAGGCGGAGGCGGAGACGGTGGCGGAGAAGGGGAACACGGCACCTTAACGACCTGGTAATTAAGGCACTTTTGCACAATTTACTGATACCGATAACGACGAAACCGGGGGCCTTTCTGGCTCCCCACCGATTCTCCCACCGATCTCAAGTGCCGCCGAATATGGAATATGATTTAAACATGTGCGTGTGCGCGAGCACAGTAGCAGTCGTCGTCGTCGTTCCGATGGGCGATAAGATAACGTCAGCGCTGGGAATTCTACGGTTCTAAGAGACTTTATTTCTACGATTCTACGAGAGTTTGTACACGTCTTTGCCACCCCGAACACGTTGACGTCATTGTTGTCAGCTCACTACTTAGCACTTATTTTATTTCCATGCAAATGAACATTAATGCCTGAACAAATGACCAGCACAGATGTCGGCTAATAGGCTTAGCTTTATATTTTCTGTGAGCTTTATACTACAACGGCTATGATGGTTATAACTCAGGGGACACTGACAGAAAAACCAGTTTTCAATTGGATCCCAAGGGAATATATGATTGGGCCCCAAAGTCCTGACTCGCTAGTCAAGAAATATCTCTGCCTGGCCTCTGCCGGCGCACAGAATGCAAAGAATGGAAACTAAGCACAATTTTGTTCCAAAATCTAGATTTGGTTTGAGTTGAATAGTTATTTTTTTTAAGCGAAACATATGTATTTAATAGTCACTTTTTGTATTTCTTACAAAAATTCAATTCTTTCATGTGTACTAACTTGGCTACTAATAATTTAGGGATAAAGTGAGCTTGTTCTTAAATTTAATTTAAATAAAATAGAAATAGCAATAAAATCAGTAAGTGGCAAATACTTGCAATGCATGCACTTTGCGAAAATAGTATTCCCTTGCTGAATTAAATGCAATATCACCATCAACTCCCACCTTTCACTAATTGCATGAAAGGGAAATCGCGTATATTGTCAATACTATAATAATAATTCTACCTTATTTGACAGTTTTTATGCTCTCGCTTGTCATTTAATTGATTGATTGGTTTGCATGAATCTCTGTTGATTCATTCAGTTTTTTTTCAGCCGCTGCTTCGTTCGAGTTAAAAGCAGCTACAACAATTAAATTTGCATGTGCTTAACATTTTATGATAATTAAGTGGCACAGACGGCAAAACACGCTTATTGTGTGTGGGCCGGCGTTGGATTTTTAATTTTTTTTTTTTTTTTGTATTTCGCGAGCTTGTTTGTTTTTGTTTGTGTCACCCGAGTTATGTTCGCATTTTCATACCGCATACTGAATACTGAATGCTGAATGCTGACTGAAACTTAATTAATTGAGTTGTTGACTGTGCTCGGGGTTCGACAATAAAAGCTGCCCACACATTGCGTATTTTTACAGCCGCATTTAATCTCATCCAAATGCGAATTTTAAGCCCCGGCCAGACAACAGAGTTCCCATGGCAATCATCTTTTATTTGCCGCTGAGCTGAGCCCCTTCACTCGGACACCATTTAATCCGCTATTACGCACTCCACACTTCAGTGGACGACCGGCCGGCCATGTGGGTGGCAAAGCGAGTGTGGTAGTGGCATGTGGCATTAACGTGCCAACAAGGGGTTAAGCCCCGAAAAACGAACAAAGAAAAAAAAAACAGAATATAAATAAAACCCATCCGCTGGATGCTTTTCACAGACGCCGCCGCCAACAAACACGAAGATTGAAACACACCATAATTTAGACAAATCAATAAATTACTAATAGCCCCCGCCGCTACTTCACTCCTGCTTGGGTTCGATCGACATTCCACCGCCGTCGACGAGGTCCCAAGTCAAGAGTGGGGAGAGCGGAGTAGTGCGCAAGCAGCCGTTGTCCAGGTAGAGGCAACTGGCGGAGCAAAGCCACAAAGACAGCGCCGGTCATCGTTCAAGTCGTGTTTTAAATTGGGTTTGCGGCCAGCCCGATACTCCACTCCACTCCCCACTCGTCGATGTACGAATAAAAAGATACTTTCCTTCTCGGCGGTTAAGGCAGGGGGAGCGGAGACTGGCAGAGGGGAACTGACAGAGTCTGCTTGTTATGGCCAAAGTCCCTGTCCGCACGTACTAAACATCAGGCAGTACCCAACCCAGCAGAAACCTGGAGAACAGCAGCCGTCAGTGATACCAAAAATGCGGAATACGAAACTAGCTACATATTTAAGCTGCTTGAATTAATAACTTTAATAATTTCCACTTTCATGTGCTTATATTATATAAGTTATATATTTTCAATTTTAAATGAAATCATAGACTTGCCAAAAAAAGGTTCTAAATGCAAAGCAAAAACTAATCTCTCCAAAAATATGGTACCCCTTTTAAGGATTCTTTATTGTATCCATTTTCAATAGTTTCAAGATCACGAAACACTTTTTGATATTATTTTAAATACGAAACAAAATGAATGGTACAAGATATCTGCTAACCAAATAGGATGAAAAAAAGAAGCCATGCTACCAACTCTATGAACATAACTTGCACGGCAGAACATGAAATGGCCAAGATGATGAAGAAGCCGAGAAGATGTAGAGAAAGAACAAGGGGCAGTAGAGTCGAAGATTTACGGCAACATCGTCGGAAACATCGGCCGCCGTTCAGATCGTTCAGAGATCGCTTGGATTCATCGCCGTCGTCGTCGTCGTCATCATCTTGGTTTTTGTTGTTTCACAAGATTGTTGTTGTACAAGATTGATCCTCTGCGGTTGCTAAATGAACGCCTCCGGGGAGTTGCCAGTGCGCTTTTATTAGCGTTTTTGATCCAGAATGGATCGTAACCGCAGCAGCCGCCAAGCGGAAAAAAAGCAGAAACACACGCAGATACGGTTCGGATCAAAAAAATAGTTCTTTATGAGTTATATTATTTATTTTAAGATTTGAATCGTCTACTGGATGGGTTTAATATTAATTGGAAAATGTTATAATAAAGATGTAGCGAACGAGAGAGAAAGAGAGCATTTTTCTTACTGAATACACTGAATACACTTAGGCGGCTCTATTTATGAGAGATCTTAGAAGCGGAACCGAATGAATATGCGGCTTGAGTCAATTGTAAAAGCTCTTAAAAAAATAATTAAACTAGTTTTTGATTTAAAATAAAATTAATAGAAGTAATTACTAACTTCCCCAAACTTGTTAAAGACTCTGATACTATTATTTTGAACGCTGTTGTTAACAGAAAAAAAAAATATACAAAAAATACATCAGAAATTGAGCTTCGCTAATAATTCTTCCCCCGCTCTCTTGTCTCGCTCCGCGTTTTGATTCGGCTCGAATCGCGATAATTTGATTTTCCCCAAGCACAACTCATGCCCACAGAACGCAACGCGATTTGATTGCGTTGGCGGCGGCTGTTTAGGCTCAACACGCTCGCGGCAACGGCAACGGCGGCGGCTGCGGTGGTGGCTCGGCGTTCAATTAAATTAAGTGCAGCGGATTCCCTTTTCGTTTTTCTTGCTTTTATTTCCCCCTTTTTTTATTATTACTTTTTTTTTCTTCTTAGTTTTGTGGCATGCCACACCACGACCAGAAGACGAGATGATGCTGCTTTCTAGTGCCGGCAAACTCAAGTGGCGATCATGCCACTTAGGCAACGGTCTGAAAACGAGCCTTGGCTGGGAAACACTCGTGCTCGAGCCAAGACGAGGAAGAAGGAGGAGGGAGTGGAGATGCCGAGTTCCCGGGGTAGTAGACACATTCAATTGCTTTTCCAATATATATTGATCACTCGAGATGGTCTGTTTGTGTGTGAGTTAAGTTGCGTCCCTTTTCCGTCCATTGATAGTGCTGGGGAATTTATGACTTCATTCCCTCAACAGATCTTTTGTTCGTGTCACCAGCAATTTGCTGTCCTCAATTACGAGTGTTCTCTTTTGTGGATCTGGGGTCTAATGAGTAACAAACGAGCAGGAGAAGAGGGCCGTGTTTATAGGTCCCCGATCGTCCTCAAAGGAATCGATTGCAATCGATCTTAATCTCTTTAATCCCTTTATGGGCCAGCACAGGGGTGCTAAACAATGGGCTTAGGTCTGCATTTTCTCGGATCTCTGTATGTTAAATAAAACTTTAAAACTGGAACTAACACACTTCACATTATAGTCTACCAATTTTGAAAAACATACAATATTCTAAAACTAAAAAAATAAACAACTTAAATAGCGTGCTCGTTAAAATCACTTGTAAATTACAACCTGATAATGGTCTAAACAAGCTGACAACAATTGGGTAGCAACAATATAATGAAATATTCGCTATAAAAGCCACAAACAAACTTTAATTTAGTCACAATCTGTACAAGATGCTCTCTTGTTCGTGGCTGACGATTTCCGCAGGAGTATTGCTGATTATTCTGATCGCAAACAACTGCAGTGCCAAGGTAAGTAGTCCCTTTTTACCTGAATATGAGTGAAGAATTCTTACGTGTACACCCACAGCGCAAGTGGGACTATGAGCCTTTGACCATCAATACATATTCTTCGGACGAGAGCAAGTTGAAGATAGTTGCAAAGGTCGAAAGAGTTGCACGGGGAGAGTTTGCGATTAGCGCCACAATTGATTTCAAATACACGCTTGACGACACTACCATGGTGAGTTTCTGCAGACAACAGCTGCTCACACCGAGGGCCTCGAGTTATTCGGCTTGCATTCACTCAATATCGTGAGCTCTCAGGGGCTCTGTGAGAACAGCTCTGATTTGAGAGCCTAAATTATATTTAATTATGAATATTTTTCAGGTGGAGGCGGTGGCCCATCGAAGCAGCTCAGGTGCTGAAAGCGACTACAAGCTGATTCCTTTTAATATCCCGAAGCAACCCTACATGGATTTCATGAACAGCCACTACAAGGACGTGGTGATGCCTAACCTGGGCGGGTGCTCGGATCTGCCCAAGTTTGAGGACAAGTTCGTGCCTCCGTGGCCCCAGAAGACTTACACTTTGGACAAGTGCGTGGCCGACAGCGATGGCTTCCCGGAGATGGTGCCCGAGGGCTTCTACAGGGTCAACTTCACCATGACGGGTTCCGTTGACTGGGGCTTCGTGTTGGTCGTTAAGATTTCGACCAAACTAATGTGATTTCAACGTGGGATACGATCGTTCCCCTTTTAAATATGACACCTAATAATATTTGTAGCATGTAGACATTTATTTGAATTTAAAGGGCAATAAAAATGGCAACATAGAAATCCATATTTAATGTTTTAAAATATTTATCGTTCTGTTATATCTGGAGCTTGTTATTATTAATAATAATTATTTAGCTACAAGTTAATACGAATATAATATATTTTGTATGTAAGATCTAAATCTGAAATAAAACATTGTGTTTTAAGATTTAATTGATAAATAAACAGCACGATAAATCCGTGAGATAAGGCCCAAATAACTCCAACCGAATATATAAAGCCCAGCACTGATCTCATTGTAACAGAAGGTAGTCAAGCGAAATGCCATCCTCCAAACTATTTTTAACATCGATCAGAACCTGGTTTCTGGTCTTGGCAGTCCACTTGACCGAGGGAGCTGTAAGTTGGCTGATCAAAGAGAAGTTGACCCCACCAAATTGTTATTTTTTAGCGCAAGTGGGATTACGAACCCATGTCGATAACCACCACCACATCGGATCCCAGCAAGCTTAAATTTGATGCCAAAATCGATCGCCTGGGTCGAGGGGACTTTGGACTATCGGCCACGTTGGAGTGGAAATATGATGCGACTAAAGAAACAATTGTATGTACCTAATATTTAATCTTAAAAAACTCTGAATATGACTGGTCGCAGGTTGAGGCCTATGCTTATCGGAGTAATACGGGAGCCGAGAGTGACTACAAGCTGCTGCCTTGGTCGATTCCAAAGCAGCCCTTCTTCGAGTACCTTAACACCTATTACAAGGATGTGATTTACAAGAACCTGGGACACTGCTCCAATATTCCGCAATTCGAGGGAAAATTCCAGCCGCCTTGGCCAAAGAGAACCTATAAGATCGACAAATGCAAAATCGATGGCGATGGACTGCCCGAAATCGCACCGCCCGGATTCTACAAGATTATATTTACTAAATCTGGACCTGGTCAACCCACCTGGGGTTTTACGGCTATATTCAAGCTGACCAATAAATTGTATTAGGGTTTATCTGGCATTTCTGGGAAATCTTTTCGTATTCTGTTTGGTAAATAAAGATTTGGTTATAGCTGATGCAACTCAATTTATTTCGTATTTATTGAAAGCAGATTTTAGGGGTTATCCTAAATAAATAGAAAATTTACAAATATTACCGGAGTTAGAGTTGAAAACAGCATTCATTGAAGCTAGTCTAGAGGAAACTAATAGTACGAATACTGGATTTAGTCTTATTTAGACCATATTATCTATATCACATGAATATAATACCCACTCATTATTCAGCCCTTTTAAATATTCCCTTTTCCATGTCAACAGCTTGTTAAATAATAAAATCTCAAATGAGGCATGAAAGGCAAGCCTTTATAGTTAATATAAATGTGGAACATGCCTATATAGTAGGATAAAAATGTCGTGCAACATTGCATTCTTAAAACCAGTATAAATATCAAGCCGCAGAGATCATTACCAAGTTTAGAACTGACCAAATGCATTCTCGCTGCTTGTTCGCCAGAGTTCTCTTGGAAGTCCTGCTGCTGCACAGCTGTAGAGCTGCGGTATGTCAAGGAATGTATTTCAGAAATATATTAAATATTATTTAAATAATATTTGTTAGCGCAAATGGGACTACGAACCTATATCCATCACGGGCACCACCTCGGATCCCAGCCAGTTAAAGATCGTGACCAAGATCGATCGCATAGGACGAGGAGATTTTGCGATATCAGCCACTATCGATTGGAAATACACGACGGATGAATCGACCACGGTAGGTAATTTACTGTATTTGTTAAAATGAGTGAGGAATCTACAATAGAAATCAATATCTCCAGGTGGAGGTCGTTGGCTACAGAAGCTCTTCGGGTGACGAAGCCGATTACAAGCTCCTCCCATTTTCTATTCCGAAGCAATCCTTTTATGATTACCTCAACACTTACTACAAGGACGTGCTCATGAAGGCTTTCGGTCACTGTATCAATATTCCGCAGTTTGAAGACAAGTTTCAACCGCCGTGGCCAGTCAAGACCTACGTGGCAGAAAAATGCGTGATTGGAGAGGACAGTGGACTGCCCGAGATCGCTCCGCCTGGATTCTACAAGCTCATTTTTACTATCAGCGGAACAGACCAGCCCACATGGGGGTTTACCGGAATTTTTAAACTGACAGCCAAATTTTTTTAGGTCTTTAAGAAAGAAAAATTTTCTTTTTTTGAGCGTTGAAAGCTTATCTTTTCTTGTGAAGGTAATATTATTGGTGATATAATAAATTGGATCCTAAAGAATATAATTACTGTTTTTTTAATATTCTTTCTAAGGCACAATAAACCTATAGATTTGAAAACTTGCTTTATTTACATTCTGTGCGTGTGCCGGCAGAGGCCGGTTAGAGAAATTTTCAAGACACCGAGTCTGGAAATATATCATACTATTTAATTAAATTATATGGATTCGTATTCTTATTTAAAGTACTATTTCATATAATTTAATTAAACCAGAGGGGCCCAGGGCCCTGGTTTGCGTGTCATTAAATTTCTCTAACCAGCCCCTGCCGGCACACGCACAGAATGTAAATAACAAACTGTAAAATTGTGCCTAAATCTAGAATTTTTAGCGCTAAATTCAATGTGTTCGGTTTTTATCGAAACTTTAATTTTATATTAACTAGTTTTTTGGAAAAACTTCGTTTTTCATTTATTCATAATTTTTAAAAATGATTGACGAGTTTTTGGCACGCAAAACCTTGATCTACACGTGCTGAAAAAATGTAGATATTTCAATAGGTTATTATATAAGTTATACAAGCTGCAGACGTAATAATGTCGTGCAATACCAGCAGAAGTTTGGCTATATAAACACCAACCAATCGAAGCTAGAGCTAAGTATAATTTTGCCCAAATGTTTAATCGCTGCCCGCTGTTGCTTGTTTTTGCCGGATGTTGGTTCGGACTGCTGCTAATTCCCAGCTGTGATGCAGGAGTATGTCAGAATGGCCGACTGCCAGGATGTTTCTAATAATTTCTCAAAATTACAGCGCAATTGGGATTACGAGCCCATTTCCCTGAAATCCTTTACCTCCGACGAGAGCCTTCTGAAGATTAAGACAAAGGTCGATCGCCTGGGGCGTGGCGATTTTGCCTTCTCCATGACGTTGGATTGGAACTACGATGTGGACGAAAACACCATGGTAGATTCCTTACACCTGGCTTCGTACCCTTGCTGATAAGGTTATCTTTCTTTCCGGACAGGTGGAGGGAGATGCCTATCACTGCACTTCGGGCGACGAGAGCGACTACAAACTGATGCCCTGGTCAATTCCCCAGCAACCTTACATCGAGTATCTGAACGGCTTCTACAAGGATGCGTTCATCAAGAACGTGGGCCACTGCTCCAATTTACCCAATTTCGAGGGCGACTTGACTCCCCACTGGCCCCGAGGAGTGTACAAGCTGGACAAGTGTGTGGCCAATGGCGAGGGATTGCCAGAAATCGCTCCCGAGGGTTTCTACAAAATCGTTTACAAAACCACCGGTCAGGTCGAGTGGGGCTTTACCCTGATCATCAGGGTCACATCCAAGGTTATTTAATTCTAATGTTTGGCCCAAAGAACGAACTCATATGAAATTGTAAAGCATTCGGTGTATTAATTATTAAATTAAAATATTTTTCTATGTCAAGGGGCCTTAATTGGCAACAAATAAATTGATAATTTGTTTACTTTGCTCTTTATACCCCTACAGAGGGTATTATAATTTTGACCAGATGTTTGCAACGCAATGAAGGAGGCATCTCCGACCCCATAAAGTATATATATTCTTGATCAGCATCACCAGCCGAGTCGATCTAGCCATGTCCGTCTGTCGGTTTCTACGCGGACTAGTCTCTCAGTTTTTGAGCTATCGAGCGGAAATTTTCAGCATAGTCTTATTTCTTTAGCACGCAGTATATATGTCGGAACAGCCGAAATCGGACTACTATATCCTATAGCTGCCATAGGAATGATGGCGAAATTAATGTACAAAAAATTTTAACTTCTCTGTTTTTCAACGTATTTCTATAAATTTTGAGATATAGCAGTTTTTTTTTGGTTCTAGAATTACGGCTTTAATTTCATTAAGATCGGACTACTATATCATATAGCTGTCATAGAAGCGATCGGTCGATTTATATGAAAATGTAAAATTGAATTTATTGTTTTGGCATTTTTACAGTTGGTTATTCCAAACTTCCTTTAAGTCTTTTGTCCAATCATTAATTTATTTAATGAAATAGTTATTTATTAGTAAATTGTGCGAAATGTTTAATTTTTAAGAATCACTAAAATTCCCAAAATTGCAAACTCAATACATATAATATATTTTTTAACATTAATGAGCTTGTACTTCTCTCAATTTAATTAGTTTTTAGCTATTTAAAGACCAGCCATGTTTACAAGCCCTCGTAGATGGGAAACTTCAGATTGGGTTACCTGATCCGATCCCATTACTGCTTAAAATAATGTTAAAATGTCTATACAATGTTTAGATTTAAACAATGTTGCCGTGCCGGTTATAATATTGGAGAATAAAAACGTGACCAGGTGACTATAAAATATGGCAAGCTGCAACCGGCCTCAACAATTGACATAGAAATGTATTCCTTCAACGTGCATTTGCTGCTCTCCGTGTTAATTTTGGTCTACCTGTACGATGATTGTGTTGGGAAGGTAAGACTGAAGCGATGTCCTTGACATTTCTTATTTTTATTCTATTTTATTCAGGGAATAAGAGGGCTTCAAGAGGTTACTTTATTTCGAGAGGATTTACTATATCACTATCCCTGTGTTATTTTTGCAGTCTAACTGGGAATGCAAGCCCCTCTCGATAGGCGGTGAGACTACCAACCCGAGTGCCATGGACATGGATTTGCGAATCGAGCGCGTTGGCAGGGGAGAATTCTTCTTCTCGGGCACCTTTTTTTGGAACATCGATCTCGATGACAGCGTCCTGGTAAGTGAGAGATTAGTTAGCCATTTGAGTTCCCGAATAAAACAGCAACCTTCTTCAGGTTGAGATGCAGATTTTCAGCAGCTACTCTGGCAACGAGGCTGACTACAAGCTGACACCTTGGTCCATACCCCAGCAGACCTTCATCGAGTACATTGATACCTTTTACAAGGACCTGCTGATAGCCAACCTGGGCGATTGTTCCGACCTGCCAAGGTATGACTCCGGTTATGAACCGCCCTGGCCGAAGACTACCTTCAACTTCACCCGCTGCGGCGTCAAAGGCGACGGATTGCCGGAAGTATTGCCCGAGGGCTTCTATAAGGTCAAAGCCATCATCACAGCCCTGCCAACGGTTCAGCAAAATATCACCGTGATTATGCGGATCACAACCAAAATGTTCTGAATTCTGGACAATTAAATCGGAGATTTCTGCCCCTGTCTATTGCCAACTGTTTTTGCTTTGGGGCATTCCCGAGGTGCGAACCGAATTCCAGCTGCGACGAGTTTGTCATAAAGTCGGACGGATGGACGGATGGACGGATGGACTCGGGGACCAACAAATGAGCCTGGCCTGGCCAGATAGAAATCGTTTAGAGCCAGCTGACGTCGGCCAGGCAGAGGCAGGCAGGCAGGCAGGCAGGCAGGCAGGCAGGCAGGCAGGCAGGCAGGCAGTTGGAGTGTGAAATTGGCAAGACATGTTTGGAAACTGTTGTGGTAAAGAAAAGTGTTGCAGGGAGATCGAGGAGGAGGGAGAGTTTGTGGGGAACGCCAGGGAAAAATTGCACAAAGTGTAGCCTGCACAGCGGAAAAAGAATAATATTTTACTAGCTACTAGCCAGCTAGTCAAATGTTTATAATTATTTGAGAAAATAATTTACAATTTGATATTACTCCAAAATATCTTGTCAAAGTCAAGCATTCTAGTAGAAATCACGCAGAATCTTGAGGTTGGTAAGCATACTGATGACAGACATTGCCTTCTTTAACTCCTTGACAAGAAAAAATTAAAATAAATATAAATATTGTGATTTATAATTTATTTATAAATTTTTTCCTGTGCACTTTTCCCCTCTCCCTTCGCTCCCCTCCTTGAAAATGCTTTTCGAGTTGCACTTCAAGTGAAAACTCTGCACAGTTGCCTCGGCTAATTTATTGCAAATTGTTAAAAGCTACAACGACGAAGGCGACGCTGCTGCTGGCTGTCAACTGATGACAGCCGCCTGCCGCCACCCTCCTCAGCCCCAATATTTGTGGCCGCTGCTGCTGCTGCTGCTGCTGTGTTTTCCCCATTTTTAGTATGCTTCGGTTGCTGTCTGGGGGGAAAATGTAGTTTAGAGTGAACCAGATTCGCATGGAAATCGCGGCAGTGCTACAAAGTTAAAGATCCTTGAAGAGCTTTATTTAAAGCGATATCATTTGGTATAATTAGGTATAAGTAGGGTTCACAGCTGTCAATTTAAGGTTCCCAGACAGGGTCTTAATCCTTTATAGGATAAAAATCTCTTAACAAGAATAAAAAAGGCTCTATATTTGGTATAAACACTTTATTTTATGCATTAAATCACCACCAGTTTATTATCTTTCATCGTTTGCTACAATATCTCACACAAAATGAAAGCTCTAAGCACCTGATTGAGTTACGATCGAATGGAGTCGAGAGTTTAATATTGTATGTACTGGTTAACTGAATGTAAAAATGTTTATTTTGCATTACAAACGAGATGGCGATCAAACAAGGTTTTAAAAGCCAATTAATTTGCTGCTGCAACGAAACTTGGTGGCGGCTCACCCTGATTAGCATAAACAACAACGATGCAAGCGATTTGCATTTAGCCACCATCCATCTAACTCACACGATTCCCATTCCCCCGGAATCCCGGCGTGCCGTGCCTGTCTCATCAGTTTTGGCTTGAACATTTTGCGGCATTGACAATATCAAATTGTTATCTGGCATAAAATAATTACAACGTTTTAATGCAGACAAAATAGTTGTCGTCGGTCCTCAGTCGCTGGTCGCTGGTCGATGGTCGTTAGTGTTGGTGTTGTTTCTGTTGGTGTTGCTGTTGCCCCTGCCTGTCGCTCGATGGCTGCATTGATATCGTCGTTGTCGTTGTTGCTGCCAAAGTTTAGCTGCCAATTTGAGTGCCAATAAAAGCGCGTGTGCGACAGCAAAGAGATTTCATTTTCAGCGAACAGCGGACAGCCATGGTTGCCGTGGTCGGTGGTTGCTGCTGGTGCGCTAATTAACCAAAAACGCAGCCAATTAGTTGGACTCACACGGAAAAGTTACAGTTCCATGGAAAATGAGGGGGAAGGAATAATGCACAGAGAAAATCCTTTAATAATATCAGCTCAAGTTTAACCTTGGGCTTATTTGAGTCCTCTGTGAGCTGAGTGAAGGCTTAGAGCTAAATATAGGCTAGAAGAAGTTTTGTTTTGGGGTCATATTAGTGTCCCAGTCCAGGGAGTCGTAACAGAATTGGCGCCCAACAAGGGCCCTTGAAATCTAAGTAAACTTCAAAAAGAGGATATGAGAATTCGGCTTTTGACCTTTTCCTCCTTTTTAAGAAAATTAGGTTATTAGTTGCAGCACATACAGTCATATTTTTTCCTCTGTACAAACTTTAGTAGAGAAATGAGCCCAATTGGCGGAGCAGTTTTGTGTGTGATTTGTGTGCTCAACGAATAAACATGGGAATCCATTTATTTAGATAGCCACCAAGATTAACTTTGCTATTCAGTAATTATTAAAAAAGCTGCTGATTATATGTCATGTTTTAGCAAGCTGATGAAATTCGGAGTAATTCAACGCATATAATATCAAAGTAGCACGCAAATATCCCCAAATAACCTGACCAATTATCCTACGTTTTTTTTTTATACCCCACACTTTATTATCTTCACTTTTTAACGAGTTCATTCGAAACGATTGAAGCGAATTAAAAAATAAAACCCAATGGAACTAGTTATAAAGTATGGCTTCGGTTTTAGTAGACTTTAATGAATTTGATCTAAATAAAGTTAGTTAAACTGGTATTTTTAAGCGCCTCATTTTATGCTCAGCATTTCCGTGATCCCATTGATTAAAATACAAGATCTTCTCCAATTTTCGTTCCTAAATTCTCTTTAAATTTTAGACGAAGGAAGATACGACCATTGATTGAAAATTTGCGAAATGAACAGCATTAAAATGAGACAGGCAAAGGTTAAATTATGTCTGCATCCACTGAGATGCGGCTATAATAAACAAAGAAGAGAGGGGACCCCGAAGGGGGGGATAGGAGATAGTCAGTCAGAATGCAAAGCTTGTTAAAATTCATGTAATGCATTAACAGAGAACAACAACCACAAATTACACACACACACACTCGGGCAGAGGAGGCCTGAGTCAAAAGGCCGACGGGCTGCAATGAAAAGGCAATTAAAGCGCAGCAGGCTGAGAGGAGAACGGGCAGAGGCGGAGCAGGAGGGGCTGGGCTTCCACCAGGGAGGGGGATAATGCTGCTGCTGCTGCTGTTGCCGTTGCAGCAATCAATTGCATGCTTCAATGGACAAATATACGAGCATAGACAAGTGGAGAGCCAACTCAGATAGACATGGCCGATACGGACGCCAAAGCAAATGCGTTCGCTCGACTACAGTGGAGCTCTGTTGGGTTAAACGCTGTCAGTTAGCACATGGATATATACTTTATATAGCACAAGCTACGCTAAGAGTCAAAAACAGTTATTATATTAATTTTTATCTACTTATAACCAAGGACATTAGGATTTTCGGCGACAACTGAAAAAAAGGCCGCATATTGCAAAACAAATGTATGAAACTTCGGCATAATAATATTGGTAATTTTTACTAACATACTGTTAAAGATGGGCGTAAAAATCAAGAAAAAATAAGTGATCTTATCTCCCATAGGGAAATCTATTTATTAATTAAGGATGTTTAAGTTACAAAATTTTAATACGATAAACTGTGAGTTCATTGGTTTCAGACATAGAATTCTTAAGAGTTGAACCTTGGGATGTCCGACTGTATCTGCGTTTGTGCATCTGTGTGCTGGCATCTACGTCTGTGAGTTGTCCACGGCAGACACCCGTGGGACGGACGGCAAGCGACTAGATGGACTCAACTAGATAAAAACCTTAGTTGGCTTGGCTTGGTACCCGGCCAAAAAGGGGAATACGATTGGGGTTTTAAAGAGGTGGCGGGGAACCAAGTTGGATTGGGCTGGGTGTTCGGAGTGCTCGGAGTTGGGAGGTTGGGAGCTTGGAGCTCAGAGCTGGGAGCTCCAACCGTCTGCATCTTCATTCGCCTCCTTCGACGGCGGCAGTCAAGTGGAACGGCACAAAAACTTGTTAACTTTTTTCGCTACAAAAGGTCCGGAGAGTGCCAAGTTGAGTCAATCAACCTGGCAACCTGCTCCTCCCCCCGCTGCGCACACTTGGCAGCAATTAATCAAAGGAGAGCGAGACCCCGGGACCAAGTACAAGTCCGAATCCAACCCAGAGCTGCAGGCTTTATTATTGCAATCAAGTCATTTACCTGCGCAAAACGTTTATTTATCACTTTTCGGGGCGGCAATTAGCAATTAGCAGACAAATTTTGCACCTGCCACGCCCCCAGGAGCTCTTACACGCCTATCTTCTTTAGGGGCACTCGTCCGAAACCGTATATCTCCGCGTACAGCGGACTAATCCCGGCCAGAAGCTGGTGGGCGGAGGCGTAGACGGTGTCACAGTTGGCCACCTCATCGGCCACATGATCAAAGTCATAGGCCACGATCCGATAGCCGTCGAGACTGAGCTCCACGCAATAGATGACCTGCTCCAGGGTGCGAATATTGATGTAGGCCACCCAGCGGCTGTGCGGCAGGAACTCGGCCACGATCAGGTGATCCACAAAGTCCTGGCACGTGTCCACCATCTGTTGGGCGTCGCGATGGGCGTGGAAATCGCACTCATCTATCTGGACGAGAGCCATTTCTCGGGAGCAGCTCCAGGGGCATGAAATTTTGACGGGACGAGCTACGGACTGGTATTTTCTGACTTTATTTTCACTTTACTTTTCTTTCTAGTTCTTAAATTTCTTTGGAATTAAAGGGACGAATACTACAGCTATTATCTGGAGGCTCTGTGTATCTGCATGGTACTCAATATGGATTGCAGGACTTGAAAGGGAATCCCAATAAATGTACTAAACATAAATACACAAAGACAGTTTAAGCAAGTAAGAAAGCTACAATCGACTGTCCTCGACTGTGAGATACCCGGTACCTAAACGTTTGCGCTTCACACTAAAAGGCAATTTAAAATTGTACATTCATTATAATAGTCTACTTCGATACTACTTAAAATAAATCGCATCTCGCATTAGCTCCCGACCTAAACAATTTCATGTCATACTTAAATATGAATGATACATTTTATAGGAAAACATAAAAACCCGCTCGATCGGCGTCAAAAAATAAATTATGTGATTTTTTGTCATTTCTTGCTATGCACTTGGCGCCATTATATCGCACGGCCAAGGCTCGAATGCGCCACCTGTCGGCTACAGCTTGCAACAGGAGTGCCTTAAGGCGGTGTGTTAAAATTCAAACCTTATTGCTAATATCTCCCATGTTTATCATCCGATTTTACTGAAATTTTCAGGAAACGTCCGCTCTATTTTATTCATTTATTGTATCTATTCACTTTAAGCCGAAAATCACGCATATAGCTAATATAACGTTTTTATGATTTTCAGGGGAGGATGTGGGCGTGGCCAAATTTTAAAACAAACTTGATCTGCGTGCAACAAATTCCAATGTTGTCATTAAATTTGGAAACTCTAGCTCTTATAGTCTCTAAAATCCGTTGTTTCACACGGACGGACAGAGGTTGGCACTAACCCATAATACCCTTGTACCGGGTATAAAAATTAAGAAATGAGTTAAATAACCATGCATAAACTCCAGAATATTTATATATAGCTTGCTACTCTCCAAATTGAAGTGTATCCCAAGCTTCCAATCGGAGAAGTGTAGCATTATTCCCCCATATTCTTGTTTCCAAGACATTTTTCCGTATTATGCATCCGCTTAACTCCTCGTGCTTAGCCCCCTTCCCTTATCTCCCTTGACTTCCTCAACTCGGGCACCGGGCTCAAGTGCTCCGGGTCCTCGGGGTCTTATATTCCACCGATGCTGCCGCTGGAGAACAAAAAGGACAAAGGCAAAGAGTCTCGGCTCAGACTCATGACAATCGACTGGGGAGGGAGGGGAACGGGGACAGGGGACAGGGGACAAGGGGTAGCCTGACTTGGTGTGATTTGGCAGCACATCCACAGCCACATGCAGAGCCACATCCACATCCACAATCACAATCACCGGCAGGCAGCGGCAGCATCTTTTCCCTTACTTTTTGCTGATGAAGTTGAACAATTTGAGATACGAGCAGCGAAGGAAGGTAACCGCACAGAAAGAGATGGGGCTTGGCTAAAGGAAAGAGACGGGTTAGCCGTCGGACGGAACGGACAGCAAGGGACGGACAACGGACAGCGGACCGAGGACGGAGGACGGAGGACAGAGGACCGAAGACAGAAGACCGAGGACGGTGGAACGTTCATTTAGTTGCCCATGGCCATGGCAGGCAAACGTTTTCTGGCCCCGGCTACCAGGCAAAAGTTCCTCCTGCTTTGCTCCATCTTCTGAATCTTTCCGCCAGCATCTCCCCTCCTCCTCGGTTCGATCTTCCCCTCCGCCCCTTCGAAACAATCAAGATGCTAAAAATGAAAAACTTTTTGCGACACACACGCAAATTTTTCTTCAATTTTCCTTTTACTGCCGCCTAAATAGTTGATGAATTATGCGACAGCTGCTGGGCGGGAAAAGTTGAGCAAAATTTTTATTTCGGCACGCAGAAAAAATAAAAACTTTGATATTGGTGGTAAATATTGTTGAAATGGTTCGACAATTAAGAAATCTAGTTTCCAGAAATTTCTCAAATACCTTTTCCCATTTAAGGGAAAAATGTTTATCTAATTCATTTAATTATAAGTTTAAAGAACATATTTTGAAGGTAAAACCAGTTTCCTTAAGAGGTAATAAACAGAAGGTCTATATGATATTTTCCGTATAATTGCAATATTTTAATAATTTAATATTTCATGCTCTTTTCTCACTGTATGTACAAAAGTTCAGTTTCAATTTATTTTAATTGCGCTGACAGTTTACGATCTCCCCTGCCCCTGCCATCCATCTCCCTCGCACGACGGCAATCAAAAGGAATAAATGAGTGAGCGGATGAGACGGCGCGGACAATAAGTGGAAGGGAAGGTTTCGGCATCGGGAGTAAGTGCATGACCATAATCCGACTTTAACTCTTTCACCGTTTCCCTTGCCTCCCCAGAAGTGCACAGAGAAAAAGGAGTTATATATCTTGGGATTATTTCGATGAGAAGAGTATGCTGCAAGACATGTGTTTCGGATGTTGACTGGCATCATCATAAGTGTCTTCTTGCTTAAAAAGAGAGGTTTTAATGCGTAAAGATGAGAATTGAAGATAAGTTTTGAGTTAAATGTTTGTAATATAATTATTATGAGACTTTTTGGTCATAAAATGTATTTCAAGTACTTGATTGACGAATTTATTTGCGACCTTAATAGGTTATATGCGCGTTATGGGTATCTTAAGCTCTATTCTCCACATAATTGGACAATTTTCTGGTATAAAATGTATAGATTTTTTTCAATTTAAATACCAAAAGATCCTTTATTTTTCCTGTGCACCTTTCTACTTCTCCTTCACTCACAATACCCGGCCCGCAGCCCCATCTCTTACTCCGCCAACAACAATTGTCGGAGATTTATGAACGCCCCTTGCGCTTTAAATTGAATTCAATATTTTGCAAGCGCTGCAAGCGAAAAAGCAACAGCAGCGACAACGCCAAATTGTAAACAACAAAGTTTTTTGTGTCCCGTTGACAGTTGCAGTTTTTTTCGTTTTTCGTTTTTTATTTTATTGCACATTTCATGGCTTTCTTTTTTCGCGCTGAAATTGATTTTTTCCTTTTACCTACATTATCATCAGCAGTGTTTATTTGTTCGCGCGAGGTGTGAAAGGCGATGAGTGGGTGTGTGCCACCAATTGAGTTGTTTTTCAGTTACCTGTTCCCGCTAAGAGCCAAAATATAGAGTTCTTTACCTGCAATGACAGAAAGAGAGAGAAGAGGAAATTGCGGAATTAGTGGAAAATTAAGATTATTTCAGACAGGTTTCACGAACCGTGCATATTTAAGAGCTTGCTAAGTTATTCTGGATTCAAATTTATTAATTATGCTACGGGACTTACAGGCAGATGTCTTGAAGCATTAATAAGGCCTATTAAAACGGCTTTATTGTGATTACTGCCAAACAGGATTACGAAGAAGTTCTTGTGTCTGATTTAGGAGTTAGGAATTTTTAAACAAGTAAGAAAGCTACCGTCGACTGTGCTCGACTGTGAGATACCCGGTACCTAAACGTTTGCGCTTCACACTAAAAGGCAATTTAAAATTGTACATACATTATAATAGTCTACTTCGATACTTCGCCTCTCGAATTAGCTCCCGACCTTAACAATTTAATGTCATACTTAAATATGAATGATACATTTTATAGGAAAACATAAAAACCCGCTCGATCGGCGTCAAAAAATGAATTATGTTATTTTTTGTCATTTCTTGATATATTCTTTTGACATTTCTTTTGCAGCTGGCGCCATTATATCGCACGGCCAAGGCTCGAATGCGCCACCTGTCGGCTACAGCTTGCAACAGCAGTGCCTTAGGGCGGTGTGTTAAAATTCTAACCTTATTGCTAATATCTCCCATGTTTATCATCCGATTTTACTGAAATTTTCAGGAAGCG